>CM046457.1:46697164-46927255 GCA_025506515.1 Flaveria trinervia | reverse complement strand
CAACACAAAGTCTGAAGACATAAGTGATGAATACAAAGTCTGAAGACACAAATGCTGAAGACAAGTATCAGACGTTGTTCACACAGCTGAAGAGGTCTTCTTCAGTAGTTGTGATGGTTTACCTTTCAGTAGTTTCTTTGTTTCAATATTTGTAAAACAACTGAAGAGTATGTTCTTCAGTTGTTATTGTTTCAGTAGTTTCTTTTCAGTATTTGTAATAATAGTTAACACTTAGCATTTTTGTAAGAAGATGCAGCTGTTTGACATCTTCAGTTTGTGTTAACTATCAGTAGTTTTGTGATAAATTCTGTTAGATGTCACTATCAAGTGACATCAGCAGACGTCACATCTTTATATAAGAGGTGTCGACCTAATTGTAATTGTGACATTCCGTTACCACGAAAGCGAATATTGAATGAAATATATCTGCAGAATTCTCCCTATCTATAACCGTTTTTTGTTTCTTACATTGAATATCTTTTTGTTCTTGTGAATGGCTAATTCATTGTTAGAATTCCGCTGCTATACTCTCTAATCAATCAAACGTAGATCACTGATCCTAACAGTGGTATCAGAGCCGGTTAATCATTGATTGATCTAACAATTGATCATTGTGAAACTGCTAATTGATATCTATGTTTGATTGATTGAATTAGCATATTTGCAAGAACTGGTTATAGATTATTGAATTTCTGATGCTTTCGTTCATTTATTTTGAGATCTCTCTTGGTTCAATTGGTTGTTGTGTTTTTGTTCTAAATCTGTTATAGCTAATTGAATTTGATTGAATCTGAGATGACTACTCCTTCTAATGATCCTCACAATACTAGTTCCTCAACCAAGCCCCTGATGCTGGTTAGGAACGAGTATAACATATGGTAGCGAAGAATGCTTCATCACTGTCTGTTAACAGTTCAGGTTGTTGGACATTTGTGGTACATGGACCACATAAGCCTATGGTGAACAATCCGGAAACCAATCAAATGGTTCCAAAGAAGAAGGAACAATACTCTGATGAAGATCGGAAACTGTTTGAGATTGATGCTGCTAAAGCCCATGGAATTCTGGCCATGGCACTGCCTAATGAAATCTATTCAGGGCTTATGCATCATGAAACTGCTCATGATCTCTGGAATGCCCTGAAGGAACAATTCGGTGGCACAGATGAGGTCTTAGCAAACAACAGAGAAATCCTTGCCCAACAATATGAGACATTCTCTCATAGAAAGGGTGTGACACTGACTCAACAGTTTGAGCATTTTTTCCTGCTTGATATCTGAGCTGAAAATGGTGAAACAGGAATACACCAATAGCCAGATGAATAACAGGTTCCTCAGATCACTGCCTGAGAGATGGGACACATACACTATTGTCCTACGCTCCAGTGCAAATCTGGATAGCCTATCTCTCACCCAACTTCATGGGAAACTGCTTACATTCGAAAGAGAGATAGAGCAGAAGAGGAAACTGTCCTCATCAGAAAGTCACTAATGACTTTGTACCAGGGAATACTGCCTTGGTTGGTCATGACTCAGAATATGCTGCATCTGAAAGCAATTATGATGTCATATTGATTTCTCTTCAAATTGTCCTGATCATGCATTTGTTGGTATTGAGAGTCATTCTGGCAGTAATAGTGACAATCTATGCTTCATCATGGATGATTTGAAAGGAATAGCTGATGATGATCTAGAAGAGATGGAATTCTGAGCCAAATGGCATT
Organism: Flaveria trinervia; assembly: GCA_025506515.1. NCBI lineage: Eukaryota > Viridiplantae > Streptophyta > Magnoliopsida > Asterales > Asteraceae > Flaveria > Flaveria trinervia. The sequence goes on along the minus strand of CM046457.1, from coordinate 46,925,532 downwards.
GATTAATATCAGATCACAGAAGTCTATAAGAGAACTGGCAGGAAATTTCTTGGACTCTCTGGCAAAACCAAGTTGTTGGTTTTGACAAGAGTAAGTTGAGGTGTCACAAATGCCAAAGGCTGGGACACTTTGCAAGAGAGTGTAGATCAACTGGATCTAACTCTTCTGTACCCTTTGTGACTTTTCCTAGTACTAGTCACAAAGCAGAGGGCAACATCCTGCTGGTTCTGGTCATCATTCACATCCTAGGTCTCCTGCATACTTTGTCCCCCAGGGTCCAATGTCATTCCTATCCCTGCTATTATATGCTCAACCAAATTCTGTTCAAGCTCCAATTGCACAACAACCACAAGCATTGCTGAACCACAACCTTCCCAATCTCATCAACAAACTCAACCTCAACAACACAGCTTCTTCACCCCAGGAGTTGTTGACTGGAGCAGTTTACCAGATGATTCGTCAGGTCATGAACAACTGTTCACTGGGCTGGTCAACATGGTGGTGACAGTCCCTTTGGAAATCTAGCTCTTATGGCTTTGGATTCTGCGGATACTCATCTACTAATGCCTCTACACCAAAGGTATCACAGGTATCCTCTGAGGCAAAAGCCAAATTATGTTCTGAAACATGCATAGCAGCATTTGCATCTATTAGAGAAGCAAATGTAGCTTTGATTAACAAGAACATTGAGCTAGAACAAACAATTTCCAAAAGAAAAGCTGAATTTGAGTCTGTGCTTAATGAAGAATGATGAGATTTACAAACTTAAATGCCAAATCACAGATTATAAGGCTAGGGAAGAGTTACTTCTAGAGAAGTACAAAGATCTCAAAGAACCCTTGCAGTCACCCAAGTAGAAGTGTGATCGATGGGTACAATCATGCAAAGGTTTTGAAATGCTGCTTAGTAAGCAATCTGCTTCCAATGTGAAGTTTGGCATTGGTTACAATCACACTGCTCCACCTACAGATTTTACTCCCAGAGCAGAGGTAGAATCTGATGGTGAGAGCAATCACCAATCCATTTCATCATGTGATCTACTTTCTGATACAACACCATCAGAAGTAGAAGTCAGCACTAAGCCCTCTCAGAACCTATCAGCTGATGTTGTGTGATGTTCCACTACTGACACTCACATGATCAAAGAGTTGATCAACTCAGGAGTTAATTCTGAAAGTCCTGAAAGGACTGGAGAGCAAGATTTAACACCTGAAGTTCAAACTCCAACTACTGTCAGTACTGAAAAGAAGAAAACTGTCAGTAGAAAGAGTTTGAAGACTACTAAAGAGGAAGTCAAGAAAGCAAACAATGCTTTCAAAGCACTAAAGAGCAAGTCTTCAGTAGTTTCATCCTCTTTAGTTGATGATCAACATAAGATGAAGAAGAAACCATGTGAAGTATGTGGTTTGTTCAATCATCTCACAGATGATTGCTGGTACAAAAGAGGATCCAAACTCAACATAAAGAGGAAATTAAAGAGAAAATGGTTAAAATGAAAACTGAGTTTGAGACCACATTTGTAGCAGCAACATCAAATCCTGTAACCCTTAAGTCCATAAAGAAATCCAAAAAGGAAGGGGTAACAGGTAACAGCTGAGATTGCTCAAAAGAAGAAGGTGCAACATAGGAACTTATCAAACTCCAATGGCAATGTGTTTGATGAGCTGAAAGCTTTATCACAAAATCAGACACAGCTGGTTATGATGGTTCAACATCTATTAGGAAGAGTTAACCAATTAGATGTTCCTATGTTGAAACCACAGAAAAGGAGGTCCAAGCCAAAGGATTCCTCTTCTTCACCATCTCTTCGTCTCAGGCTGTTGTTTCCATCAAACATGTTAGTTTACCATCTGTTGATGAGAACAGGCCCAAAACCACAAGGTTGGGTCTCCAAAACTAACTGATTGTTTATAATTGCAGGGTTCTTCAACATGCCAAAGTCGCATCTGGTATGTAGACAGTGGGGGATCTATGCACATGACTGGGAACAGCTCTCTTCTTCATGACTACTCTCAAGGAAAGAAGGGGTTTGTTTCTTTTGGAAATGATGCTAGGGGTTACATCATTGGAAACGGCTTTGTCTCCAATGGAGAAATAAAGTTTGATGATGTTAATCATGTGGAAAATCTCAAGTACAATCTCTTGAGTGTCAGTCAAATGTGTGATAAAGGCCATGTTGCTCTTTTCACCAGTCAGAACTATGGATTCTGTCATCCAAAGTTCTGCATTTGATAGATAAGGTGTTGAAGATGATCCACTCCTGAGAGCCAACAGGATGGAAGAGTGTATGCCTTAGATCTGTCCAAGAAAATAGATCTCAGAGGCAATCCTTGCCTATTTTCCAAAGCCTCTTCTCAGAATCTAAACTGTGGCACAGAAGGCTGGGTGTCAGTTAATTTCAACAATATGAATCAGCTGATCACAATAGTTTAGTCAGAGGCTTACCAATAAAGGAGTTCCACTGTGATGAAACCTGCACTGCTTGTTTAAAAGGAAAACAGCACAAAGTCTCATTCCCTCCTATTGAAGAGCCTAAGTCCACTGCCTGCTTGCAATTACTGCATATGGATCTATTTGGTCCTATGAGAGTGATGAGCATGGCAAAGAAGAAATACTGTCTGGTAATTGTGGATGATTACTCCAGATTTGTATGGACTTTCTTTCTACATTCAAAGGATGAGGTTGCTCAGAAGATTATTCACTTTGTGTTGTATGTTGAGAAGCAGTATTCCCTTCAGTCAAGTGTATCGGAGTGACAATGGAACTGAATTCAGAAACCATACACTTGATGACTTCTATCTTTCAAAGGGAATCAAAAGGCAGTTTAGCATACCACGGACTCCAGAACAAAATGGAGTAGTGGGAGGAAGAACAGGACCCTAATTGAAGCTGCAAGGTCCATGCTGGCTGACTCTGGTTTGCCACTGACCTTTTGGGCTGAAGCTGTTAACAACTGCTTGCTATGTGCAGAATAGAGCCTTAGTAAATCAGAGGTTGATGAAGACTCCATATGAAGTTCTCCATCACTTGGCTCCTCTAATTCATTTTTCAAAGCATTTGGGTGTCCATGTTTTATTCTCAACAAAAAGGATCAACTCCAAAAATTTAATCCTAAGGTGGATGCAGGGTATTTTGTTGGTTATTCATCTACTTGCAAGGCATACAGAGTCTTCAACTGCAGAACAAGATAGTTGAAGAGACTTTGCAAGTGAAGTTTAATGAATCTCCTATGGACAAGATTCCACAAAACCCTGTGGAGTTGTTTGATTTGGACATACTGCAATATGTTCCTTATCAACCTCCAACTGTTGCAGATCATGTGGATAAATCATCTTCTGCAGTATGTCTTCCACCTGGTGGTATTGATGATGATGATGATAATAATATCAATACTCACCTATTCAAGTTTAGTGACCAACTGCCTGTGTCTGCTAAATTTGATGTTACTGTAGCTTCAGCAGTTCCATCCACAACAAATGCTGATGAGATCTCTGATTCTTCTACATCTTTTGGGTTACCATCTAATTCTTGGTTTCAAGAGTCTGCATCAACATCTGCTGCTGCTGAAGGTCCTACAAACACTTGCACAGATCTCATTGTTTATCAAGAACTGAAGAATCACCCAATGTCTCAGATTATTGGTGATATCAATGCTGGTGTTTCAACAAGAAGTCAATTGTCTAACTTCTGCTTCTATGCTCTCTTCATCAGTCAGCTAGAGCCAAAGAACTACCATGTTTCTTTGAGAGACAATGGATGGGTTGAAGCCATGCAGCTTGAGCTACTTCAGTTCAAGAAACAGCAAGTGTGGGAACTGGTTCCTCTTCCCCTAGGTAAGTGTGCAATAGGCACTAAATGGGTGTTTAGGAATAAAACTGATGAAAATGGGCTTATTGTTAAGAACAAGGCTAGATTGGTTGTACAGGGGTTTTCACAAGAAGAAGGTATTGACTATGATGAAACCTTTGCCCCTGTAGCCAGACTAGAGGCAATCAGATTGTTTTTAGCCTATGTTGCATTCCACAATCTTAAAGTTTTTCAAATGGATGTCAAAAGTGCATTTCTATATGGTAAAATAAAGGAAGAAGTTTATGTGTGTCAACCACCAGGTTTTGAGGATAATAAACATCTTGAATGGGTGTATAAACTTGATAAGGCTCTTTATGGGTTGAAACAAGCTCCTAGAGCCTGGTATGAGACACTTTCCACTTTTCTTCTTAAGAATAATTTCACTAGAGGCTCCATTGATAAAACTTTGTTTATTAAGAAGGTGGATCAACATAAGCTACTTGTTCAGATTTATGTTGATGATATCATTTTTGCATCCTCTGATCCCCATTTGTGTGATGATTTTACAACATTAATGAAAAAGAGGTTTGAAATGAGTGCAATGGGAGAATTACAGTTCTTTCTAGGCTTGCAAATTAAACAAAAGGCTGATGGAACCTTTATTCATGAGTCAAAATATACAAAATCTTTTGAATAAGTTTGATTTACAAAACTGTAAGCCCTGTTCTACTCCCATGTGCAACACCACACAACTGGATGCAGATCAGAAAGGTAAAGCTGTTGATGAAACACTTTACAGATGTATGATTGGGTCCTTGATGTATTTAACAGCTTCTAGACCAGATATTATGTTTGCTACATGTGTTTGTGCTAGATTTCAGGCTGCTCCTAAAGAGTCTCATTTGATTGCAATCAAGAGAATCTTTAGATATTTGCAAGGTACACAATCTCTAGGTTTATGGTATTCCACTGGACACTCTTGAAAATTAGTTGCTTTTTCAGATAGTGACTATGCAGGGTGCAAGTTAACTAGAAAGTCAACTTCTGGTGGTTGTCAATTCCTAGGCAACTGTTTGATTTCTTGGCAGAGTAAGAAACAAACATCTGTTGCTACATCAACTGCTGAAGCCGAGTACATTGCTGCTGCAAGTTGCACTTCTCAGGTACTCTGGCTTCAGAACCAACTTCTAGATTATGGCATTACAGAGACTAAGACTCCATTATTAATGGATAGTGCTTTAGCTTTGTGTATTGTCAAAAATCCAGTCCAGCACTCTAGGACCAAACATATAGAGATCAGACATCACTTTATTCGGGATTGTTTTGAAAAAGGTCTGATTGATCCTAAGTTTGTGCCTAGTGCTGATGAGCTTGCAGATATTTTTACTAAGCCTTTGGATAGTTCTACTTTCCAAAACCTTGTGTTAAGGCTTGGTATGCTGCAACTAGAATAAGTGACAACTACTGATGATTTCAGTAAAAAGTACTGGTGATCATTGGTAACCATGTCACATATAAGTACTGATGAGTTCTTTCCCTTCACCTTCAGTTTTTATAACTACTGACGGCTAAATGCCTCACAAGTACTGAAGTACTTTATCTGTTCTAAACCACTGATGTAGTTACAACTACTGAAATCAGTACAAACAGATAAGTACTGACATCCTATGAAACACCTGAAAAGCAGATGCAAAGTCTGATGAGTAAGTGTTGAGGACAGTATGAAACAGCTGAAAGGCTATGAATTGACGAAAACTACTGAAGAGAACTTTCTCTTCAGTTGTTTCTACAACTGCTGTTTCATCCTAAACAACTGATGACAAAACCATGTCTTCAGTAGTTTCACAACTACTGATGCTAATACCAAGTCATCAGCTGTTTTCAACAACTGATGACAAAGCCATGTCTTTAGTAGTTTCACAACTACTGAAGACTAACACCAAGTCTTCAGCTGTTTACAACTGCTGACAAACCAATGCCTTCAGTAGTTTCCCAACTGCTGATGACTGATACCAAGTCTTCATTTGTTTCATCATCTGAAGTCAAAACCATGGTCTTCAGTAGTTTTCTAACTGCTGATGCCTAAAACCACGACTTCAGCTGTTTCAACGTCTGAAAGGGTAATACCATGTCAACAGTCGTTTAAAACTACTGATGACTAACACCAACCCTTCAGTCGTTTTCTAACCCGTATCCTATAAATATCCGACCTAATTCTTCAGAGTCTCATCTTCTTCAAACCTAACGTTCATCTCTCCAAAACTTCTCTCTCATAAATGGCGTCCATGCAGCTCAAACCGCGACACAACTGTGTAGCTTACCTCACCAAATCACCATTCTGGGCTAAGTTCGATAATGCTATTGATCTTATGGTCCAGTCACCCTACAAAACGGCCTTTCTTCTCAATCCAATCCTTCATGCCGAATCCCTTAACCAGTTTTGGATGAACGTCACCCTCACCACTGGGGAGAACAACACAGCGTCTCTCCGGTCGGTCATCAACAACCACGAAGTGGTTATCACTCACGATATACTTCGTCAATCCCTACACCTGGATGATGCCACTTCTCCTGCTGGATATCCAAAGGGCACAACTGATTTATCCTTTGCCCACCATGGATATCAGGGAACCTTCGTGCCTCCACCATACTGAAGAACATTTCCATGATGCTGAACGTCTCATATTTCACATGGTAAATGTCTGTTTGGCTCCTAAGACTTCCTCTTGGGATCAAATGTCTACAATGTGGCAGCAGGTAATGTACTCCATCCTTGAGCAACAACCTTTAATTTTTTCGAAATACTATTTTCAGAGCTCAACGATATGGCTCAAAAACAAACTGCTAACCGTTGGATATTATATCCTCGGTTCATAATGGTCATATTAAACCAAACATTCTAGCTGAGGGACTTGTTGGCCTGGGAGTCCCTGCTATGGCTGTATTGCCTGAAGTATACTCCCGGCACAACTCTGACCAATCACTCAAAATGGCTGCCAAGCTGCGCAAACCCACGCAACTGGAACCCACAACCACCACCTCCAAATCAAAAGTCCCCACCAAACCCACTAAAAAGAAAATCAAAAAGGCTACTCAGGGAAATGAGTCCCCTGAGGATGCCCCTGCAACACAAACGCAGGCTATATCCACTGGTTATAACCCCCTAGTGGATATAAGGACTCTCCCAGCCACAGCCACTCAGGATTCCTCCTCTCAAAGGCCTGCAGCAACCTCAGAAGGGGTACCCACCAATCTGGGATCTTCCTCATTTGAGAAGATTGCCATTGAAGAGCACTATCCTCCCCAGGTGCAGACTGCTTTTACCCCATCTCCCCATGCAACCGCCCCCCAAAGTCCTACATTACTTGTTGCACAAGTGCTGACTCAGTTGCACTCCTCACCCCCTCCCCAGATACCAATTACTACTGGGAACACTTCTACCATTGAGGGGGAGGACCAAAGTGCAGCTGAGAACCCACAGCATAGGGGTTACAATGTTCCTTCTCCTAGTGTAGCAATGGAGATTGGAACTTCTGGTGAGGCTGCCACTTCTCCTGCGTCAGCATATGATCAGGTTGTAGTTGGTACCATTACTAAGACCTTACCAGAGGCAACTGCTGATGACGGACAAAGTCCTGAGGCAGGAAGTCCCCAGTTCCAAGACAAAGGGGCACATGCTACAACTGAGCTACACTCAGTGCATGTTCATCCTGATCCTATCAGGAGGTCAGGTGATTCAGTATCTACTGATGATGACCTGGGCTTCTTTTACGATGTAATCGCCCAAAACACCATCCTGGAAGAGGAGGTGAGCAGACTCAAAGAGCTGCTTGCCAAAACTTCTAAGGAACAAAGACCATCTGCCTTTACCACCTCACAGATGGCACCTTTATCTGAAGGTCTCCCAACACTGAGCCACTCCCAACAACTCAGCCACCTGCCTCTGCTTCTGGCACTATTTCTCAGGAACAGAACCCTCCTGAGCAAATAGTTGTTATCCTTCAAAATTCCCTCCCTCTCATCACACCCATAATCACTGACATCGTGATCAAAGCCATTGATGAGAGGCTTTCCTCAGTAATACACCCATTGATAGAGGAGGTTGTGGGCAAACAACTTTCTGGCAATCACCCCTTGCAACCAATGCAACCAAAAAGAGGGAGATTAAGTCAGTGAAAGGAAAAAGAAAGAGGAGTACAGAGGAGAAAGAAAAGGAGAAAGAAACAGAAGGGAGAGTAGTGGAAAAGGAGTTAGATTTGAATATGGAGACCGATAAAGAGAAGGAAAAAGAGAAAGCCTTGGAGCTACTGATAAAAGAGGCTGATGCCGAACACAGCAGATCAATGGACAACATCATTGATCAGCTGTTTAGGCAAGGCCATGACACCGATAAACTTGACTCTGAGATTCGACGATTAGAGATTGAAGAAATCCAGAATAGATGGGCAAGTTATAAAGTGTTAGAAAGAGAAAGGCTTGAGATCATGATTAGATTTATTGCAAAATATCTGGGAAGATCAATGATCGAAATCAAAGCTTGGTCCAGGGACAGTATCTTGGCAATCACCACCAAGATCTGTTCATCTGAAGCATATACTAAGGGACTTGTTATTGAAGCTTTGAATGAAGCAGGAGCAGGAGCAGGACTGAGCTAGCCAAATACTCAAAAGCAACACTCCCTCCAAAATGCTAACTCAGCCTGTCAATATTCCCTCTCCAAAACAACCACAACCACAACCCACAAAACCAACTCCCTTACCATCTAAACCAACAGCCGATGATGCACCTAAGAAGAAGAAGAGAAGGGTGTTGAGGCTAGAAGAAGAAGAAGAGGATGATGTGGAAGAAGATAGGCTGCCTCTGTCTGCAGTCCTAACATTGGCTAAAGACAAACCCTGCCCATCACTCCCACCTCACATGGAAGCTGTGAGAGTAAAGATTGAAGAAGAACAGCAGCAAAAGCTTCATGATGATGAAATGCTGAAAAGCATTGACAAAACTTATGTTGCTTCATCATCAATTATTAGTATGAAGAAAGAAGCTCTGAGGTTGTACACCCTTGCCAACACATTTCAATATCAGAAAGAAAAGGTGAGAGTATGGCCTGATCCTAGGGTGGCTCACAGGATTGTAAAGAAAGACATTCCTTCGAGATACAAGGGACAAGTCAAAAGGATCGTAGATGAAGAGATCACAGTGGTCCTTGTAGTATCACCCTGGGAGATTGTGGAAGACTTCAAGAAGGCCTATGAGACTAAACACCACCCCAAAAGATGTTAGAGAATAGAATTATTAAAAAGGGGTTAGTCTACAAGAGGCTTGAGAACTTCAAACAAAATGAGCTCAGTCTGTTACTTGAAGGGACTCATCCTGATGAGTTTGCATACCGACAAATTACAACAGTTGAGCTCAAAAATGTAAACAGGCCAAGTACATCTCAGAGCTGTATGGGCGAGAAGGATTGTTTGATGGTGAAGCCGAGAACCTGACCATGGAAGAACAAATCATGTTTCTCAGAGCATACACCAGAGAATCCTACAGGCTTATACATGGGAAGTGAGCCTCATGGATGGGGGAACAACTCAGTGTCCAATTCCCCAATACAGAGCTCCCATCCATACATTGCCAACCAAATCTTCAGAGACTCATTTCCAGGCCAGTGCTTATATTGGTCATCTTCTCAACTGATCAAGAAGGAAAAAGACTAACCATTCTGCCAACAATAAGTAGGACCTCAATAAAGTTAAAGGTTTTGGCTGCATTGGTTCAGGGGGAGTTTGTTGGACCAAAAGACCAATGAGCCGGATCAGAAAAACCTTTAAGTCCCACAGACGTCACAACAACTACTGAAGACCACAACAGCTGAAGACAACAGCTGATTACAAAGTCTGAAGAAACAAGTGCTGAAGACAAAGTCTGGAAGACACAAGTGCTAAAGACAAAGTCTGAAGACACAAATGCTGAAGACAAAGTCTGAAGACACAAATGCTGAAGACAAAGTCTGAAGACACAAGTGCTGAAAACAAGTCTGAAGACACAAGGGCTGAAGACAAGTCTGAAGACACAAGTGCTAAAGACAAAGTCTGAAGACACAAATGCTGAAGACAAAGTCTGAAGACACAAATGCTGAAGACAAAGTCTGAAGACACAAGTGCTGAAAACAAAGTCTGAAGACACAAGGGCTGAAGACAAAGTCTGAAGACACAAGGGCTGAAGACAAAGTCTGAAGACACAAGTGCTGAAGACAAAGTCTGAAGACACAAATGCTGAAGACAAAGTATCAGACGTTGTCACAACAGCTGAAGAGGTCTTCTTCAGTAGTTGTGATGGTTTACCTTTCAGTAGTTTCTTTGTTTCAATATTTGTAAAAAACTGAGAGTATGTTCTTCAGTTGTTATTGTTTCAGTAGTTTCTTTGTCAGTAGTTGTAATAATAGTTTCAACTAGAAGGTGGCAATCATTCCCCATCAGAACAGATTTGTTTTGGCCTTTTTAATTCAGTAGATAGAAGAAAGTATTAGATAAGGAGTGTCACTATCAAGTGACATCAGCAGACGTCACATCTCTTATATAAGAGGTGTCGACCTAATTGTAATTGTGACATTCCGTTACCACGAAAGCGAATATTGAATGAAATATATCTGCAGAATTCTCCCTATCTATAATCGTTTGTTCTTACATTGAATATCTTTTTGTTCTTGTGATTGGCTAATTCATTGTTAGAATTTCGCCGCTATACTCTCTAATCAATCAAACGTAGATCACTGATCCTAACAAACTTAAAATTAATTCTTTCGAAAAGTTCTTTTCTCAACCTATTCCATCTTTCATACCATTAAATATGACATCATCAGAAAAATGTAGTTCGTCTTTATCTGACACTGGTACCAATGGTACGAGTTTTACTGATTTGTCAGAAGAATCACGTTTTGATTGACAAGAAGAACTCTGATTCAAATAAACAAAAACATCATGAGATGTATGAGACATTTAGTGATATTGATTCTAGTTTGTCTGAATGTGATGAGGAGATTATTATTGATCCTATTTTTACCTCATCACATCATCGACCTAGATTCAAACATCATTGTTTCAGGTGTGGTGAAGAGGATCATCTTATCAAAAATTGCCCTTTGATTCAAAGATCCTCTAATAGGAATTGTTTTAGGAATAAATTGACAAAATTGGTTAATAATTTCTTTTGTAAAAAATCTGCTTCTTTAAAAACAAAAGTTGTTCAATCTTGGGTCCCTATTGCTCCTGGCTAAATGATTTGTTAATTCATTTCAGGGATCCTCTTCAAAGATTGTTCACAGTCTGTGGCATGTTGACAGTGGATGTTCCAAGCATATGACGGGATTAAAGGATTTGTTGGCCAATTATCGGATTATAGATGGAGGATATGTGGCATTTGCTGGAAATAAGAAGGGTGGAAAAATGATTGGACAAGGAGAAGTTACCAATGGTTCTCTTACTCTAGAGAAAGTCAACCATGTTCCTGAATTGGCTTTTAATCTTCTGAGTGTCTCTCAAATTTGTGATAAAGACATTCCTGTTCTATTTAAATTTGACGAATGTTTATTTTTAAAATCAGCGATAGCTATTCCGGAGGATTTAATTCTCATGCTTGCTCCAAGGAAACATGATACATATATTCTTGATATGAATTCAAATGAGTCAAAGGCTATTGCAACTTGTCTTCTCTCAAAAGCATCAACCTCTGAGTCACTCTTGTGGCATCGTCGCTTAGGCCATGTCAATTTTAAGATAATTAATAATTAGTCAAGAACAATCTTGTTAGAGGACTTCCTTTAAAAGATTTTTCTGTTACTGAAAAATGCATGGCATGTGCCAAAGGGAAACAACATAAGAAACCTCATAAGCCCAAACTTTTAAATAGCATATCAAGTCCTCTTGAGTTGTTACATACTGATTTATTTGGGCCAATTAGTGTTAAATCAATTGCTAAAAAATCTTTTTGTCTTGTTGTTACAGATGATTTCTCCCGTTATTCATGGGTGAGGTTTCTTGCACACAAAAGTGAAGTTGTAGAGGAATTGCAGAAATTAATCATTTCTATTGAATCAGTCAGTAAGAGAAGAGTTATGGATTAAGAAGTGACAACGGCACTGAATTTAAAAATCAATTCTTGATTCATTTTGTACTCAAAAAGGGATTGTGAGACAATTTAGTGCTGCAAGAACACCCCAGAAACGGTATTGTAGAAAGAAAGAATCGCACTCTTGTGGAAGTTGCTCGTACAATGTTGATAGAATCCTCATTACCCATTATTTTCTGGGCTGAAGCTGTTATTGTGCATCTTATGTTCTAAACAGGTGCTAATTGTGAAAGATAAAGTGAAGACTCCTTATGAACTTTTTCATAAAAGGAAGCCACTAATTGATTTCTTTCGACCATTTGGATGTTCTTGTACTCTTCTGAATACTAATCTCAAAAGACAAAATTTGGTGTTGTTTCTGACGAGTGTTATTTTGTTGGATACTCTTCTTCACAAAAGGCGTCCGAGTTTATAACAAGAGAACACGTATTGTTCAAGAGTCATTCTATGTTGATTGGCAAGAATCCAATCCTTCTGAAGTGAAATCTGAACCTGCATGGTTCTTTGACTCCAATACTGTGTTCAATTCATTTAATTTGCCAGTTTTCGATGATGATACATCAATTCCAAGTACTCAAACGAATATTATTCCATCATCTCCATCGTCTGTTCCATCCATCCCGCTAGTAAATGATGTTGTTTCAACTGATGTCAGCTCATCGTCTCCAATGCCTGATCAAGCTCCATTATCTGATTCTTTATCTCCTACATCTCCTAACTTACCTGATTCACACCTGTCATTGATACACCTTCATCTAATCTTTCTCCGGACATGGCTGATACTTCTTCAACTATCTTTCCTTCTTCAAGTGATTACAAAACTTTGAAAGATCATCCGCTCGATAATGTGATTGGATCTGTTTCTGATGGTGTTCGCACGTGAAGTCAATCTGGACTGATTAATGTTTGTCTTTTCTCATGCTTTATTTCTCAAATTGTTCCAAAAAATGTTCATGCTGCTCTACAAGATCCTTGTTGGGTAGAATCTATGCAATTGGAACTTCAACAGTTTAGAAAGCTTCAAGTTTGGACCTTAGTTGATTTACCTCCCAACAAATATCCAATTGGCACAAAATGGGTATTTAAGAACAAACCAGATGATCGGGGTGTGGTGGTGCGCAACAAATCTAGACTTGTAGTGCAAGGCTTTGCTCAAGAAGAAGGAATTGATTATACAGAAGTCTTTGCTCCAGTTGCTCGTCTTAAGCAATCAGAATATTTCTTGCTCATGCTGCTCATAAACAATTCAAAGTTTACCAGATGGATGTGAAATGTGCTTTTCTCTACGGAGACATTGATGAGGAGATATATGTGTGTCAACCACCAGGCTTTGAAGATCCTGATTTTCCTGATAAAGTGTATAAACTTGATAAATCTTTGTATGGTCTTCATCAAGCACCCAGAATCTGGTATGAGACTCTTACGCAATATCTTCTAAGCAATGGTTACTCTCGTGGTACCATTGATATGACCTTATTTAAAAGAGAGGTGAATGGTGAAATGATCTTTGTTCAAGTGTATGTCGATGATATTATTTTTGGATCTACAAACTCTCAATTGTGTAGAGAGTTCGAAGAAGTGATGAGCCAAAGGTTTGAAATGAGTATGATGGGTGAATGTGTTTCTTTCTTGGATTGCAAGTTGAACAACAGAAAGAAGGAATTCTTATTCATCAAGAAAAGTACATTAAATATTCTGAAGAAATTTAAGATGGATGATGCGTCTACTGAGATGACTCCTTTTACTGCTCAGACATGTCTAACTCCGGATGAAAATGGAAAACCAGTTGATCCTCATCTTTTTCGGTCTATGATTGGCTCTCTCATGTATCTTACTGCAAGTCGTCCTGATATCACTTTTGCTGTTGGTTACTGTGCTAGATATCAGTCGGCTCCAAAGGAATCTCATGAGAAAGCTGTCAAACAAATATTTCGTTATCTCAAAGGATCGTCTCGTCTTGGGTTGTGGTATCCGTATGGTGGAATTTTGATTTACATGCTTACTCTGATAGTGATTCCAATGGTTGCAGGTTAAACAGAAAATCTGTGTCTGGAGGTTGTCAATATTTGGGAAATTGTCTGGTATCCTGGCAGAGCAAGAAACAAACTACTGTTTCTCTTTCTACAGGGGAAGCTGAATATATTGCTGCCTCCAGCTGCTGCTCTCAAGTTCTCTGGATCCAACATCAAATGATTGATTATGGCATTAATTTCCTTCATACACCTTTATTCTGTGACAATGAGGTTGCCATTGGAATTGCTAAAAACCCCATTCATCATTCCCGCACAAAGCATATTGAAACACGAATCCATGCTATTCGTGATGCTCAAGAGAAGGGTTTCATTAATATTATATCCATCAATACAAAAAATCAAAAAGCTGATCTTTTCACAAAAACATTTGATAAACCTCGTTTTTATGAATTGATTTCTATGCTTGGGTTAATATCTTTTTAAAAAATTTCATTTTCTATTTCTTTATTAAAAAAAATTATAACAAACATATAAAATAATTATTTACAATGAAAATTCATTGATAATAATCGAAATATGAAAATCAAAATTTGGGGGAGTAATATCATTATTCTGAGATTGGAATTTAACATGATGAGAAATGATTGTATATTCTCTAAAATTTTTATTTACATGACCAGTACTTCTATGAGAAATGATAGTAACTGTTACTGGATTCTGTTTCACATTAAAAAAGGAAATGGATCAGATTCTTTAACGATATGCTTGATAGACTCTGCCTGACGAATGAAGTAGACAACAGCTTTTTGATTAAATTAAACTTTATGCTTAAGAATGTCTGGAATTACTCAATCGTTTTGGATTGCACAAAAACTGAGTCCTGACAAAAATTGGATTGAGAATGAATCTTTTGTTCATTTTGCTTTGTTTTGTCATCATCCTCTGCTGGTATATTTAGTGTCAAGATGTCTTGTGTATGTGCTTATCTCCTCTGCTATACGTGAGTACTGACCTGGAGTGATGATCTCCTCTGCTATACGATAGTACTGACCTGGAGCTCTCATCAGCACATGTTCAAATGGTTATCTCCTCTGTTATACGTGAGTATAGATCTGGAGCTCTCACCATTTTGATATAATTATGTCAAATCATCTTATCGATGAATTTCTCTCAGAATGAATATTCTGTTGATAATCATTTGCACACTAATTCACAAACCTTGTTCTTTGAAGATTGATTCATAATTCAAGAAATCCTGAGGTTGGGTGAGGGTTTTTGTTTTACCAAATGATTGTGGGGTCTTGCATTTTAAAGCATCTAATCGAACCTTAAATGAATCATAAGTTGTTGTTCGAAAAAGGATAAGGCATGAGTTTAAGTGGACAATTATATCAGCAATCGTTATTGATTTGTTCTAATTTCAGTTGTTTCTGTGCAGATTGTGATCAGATCTTGTATTTAGTATGATCTCATGACTGGTAGATGATTTTTTGATCATCTTTATGTTCTAAAATATTTAGAGAATGTGATCTCTGATATTTTAGATCTCATTATTAGATGTGCTTCCTTTAAGTATTATAATTTAAAAAAAATAAAATAAAAATAAAATAAAATAAAAATAAAATAAAAAAATAATAAAAAAATAAAATAAAAATAAAAATAAAATAATAATAAAATAATAATAATAAAAAATAAAAAAATAAAATAAAAAAAGTACAAAATAAAATAATAATAAAATAATAAAATTAAAGGTGCGAAAGTATTCTTTCGCTAATATTTCGCAAAGCGAAACTGCAATTTCGCAAAGCGAACTGCAATTTCGCTAGGTTGGCTAATAAGTTGTTAATCTGTTACCTCCTAGCAAATTATAGTTTCACTGGGCGAAACTGTAAATTAGCGAAATTACAGTTTCACTGGGCGATACTGTAAATTCGCCAGACGAATTTATAGTTTCGCTGTCTGCGAAACTATTTGCTATATAAGTCATGTTTGCGAATTTTCTCTCATAATTTCGCACAATCGCTCAGTTTCTCTTTTAGGGTTTATCCGTAACTTTTAAGGCGATTTTGACTTGTGTTTGTGATTTGGTCTGATTTTTCGTGCGATTCACTTCGTATGTGAGTTTCGAACACTGATTCACCTTCTAATCTGGATTAAATAGTCTATTCTTAAGTTATCCAGATTGTGTCTCTTCGGTGGTTTCGCTGTTCGTTCAGCGAAACTACTAATTTCTCTGCGAAATTGAACGAAAGTTCACATCTTTTCTGCGAAACTGTAAAGTTATGCTGTCTGAGCAAACTTAACAGTTTCGCCATATCTTCTCTAATTTCGCAATGACTGATCTTTAATTTACACAGTTTCGCTTGTATTTTCTTATGTGAGCGAAACTAATTTGTAATAGCGAAACTAAATTAATATTTGGTGAAACTAATTGCGAAACTACTTCAATTCATTCTAATCTTGTCGAAATTAATTTTTGTTCTGCGAAAATAACAAATTTCAATGAGCGAAATTATAGTTTCGCTTGTCGAAACTGTTTGTTTTCCTTGTCGAAATTGTCTTTGTTTCAGTGAAACTATCATGTCTTAGTGAGCGAAACTATTGTTTCGCTTGCCGAAATTGATTGTTTCTTTTGTTTTTGTTTTATTTTCTTATTTTCAGTATTTCTTATTCAAATTTATTTGTTGTTCTTCTCAGGTTATCATGGCGAATCTCAAGTTTGATGAGAGGAATAACATCACTGCCATATTAGACGATACTCTTCCAAAGGCGGCCGGATTTCGTGACTGCATTAGATGGCTTCAGAGATCACCCATTGCATATGCTATCTCTCACTCACCCACTATCTATGATCTTCATATTAGAGATTTTTGGAGATCAGCAGAATACAACACTGGAGGAGATGTACAGAGAATCACAGCTCGAGTGATTGATCATGATATAACTATTACTGCTGAGAGTGTGTCGAGGATTCTTAGACTAGAAGATGATACTGGTGGTGAAGTGGATATGACGGAGTTTGAAGTATTCCAAGCTTTCAGACAAATGGGGTATGAGGGACCAGCTTTTGGTTCGAGGAAGGAGAATAAAAAATCTTTTTTATCTAAGGAATGGAGATATATAGCTCATGTTTTTATTATGTGCTTAGATCACCGTAAGGGTGGATCCGATGGACTTAATCTTGACTGGGCCAAAGCTATGGTGATATGTTGTAAAGGGGAGAAAGCAAACATTGCTAGACTGATCTTTGCGTGTATGGCAGAGAATGTGATGGCTTTGAAGAAGGATAAATGGTTGTTATATCCTCGCTTTATTCAGATGATTATTGATGATCTTATTCCTGATGTTCCTAAACATGGTGAAGTCAAGAGATTAGTGCAGATGAACCCTCGGATATTTGCTGATTGTTGTGCTATCCGCCATGATTTCAGTGGTAAAATCACCCATCTCTGGGAAAATATGTACCCTCCAGAACGCTGGAATTATATCAGACGGGTCGATGAGTCTGAAAACAAAAGGACTGAGGAAACAAGGGTGCAACATGCTGATGCAGCTAAGAAGAGAAAGAGATATGCAAAAGAGAAAGATTATGATTTTGAAGAAGATATAGATGCACAAGCAGAGGAGATAAGGGTGGAGAAAGAACGGAGATCTAAAAGGAAAACTGACTTTGTTGAGCCTGAACGGAGATCAAAACATCAACACGAGGGTTTCACAGCAAGGAAAGAGGCTAGTGCTGGTCTTGATGAGGATGTTATTCGTAGTCTAAATACTTCATTGGCCAATTAGTTGAGTATGATAAAGACTAAACTGACGAATCAGGAGATTAGGGAAAAACAGAAGGATGAGGTAATTGAAGGAATGAAAAAGATGTTGGTTGACCAGAATAATTTGATTAAGAGATTGTTTGAAGAAATTTCTCAGATGAAAGCTGCTGCTGGCCTACCTAGTCAACTAACTCAATCTGAGTTAGATGATATGACTGATATATCTAAGTACTCATTCTTGAATGTGGGTACTTCATCCAAGGTAGGAGAGGGCACTTCTGGAGCAGCTAATACTGAAGCAGGGGAACAAGAGATCCCAAGAGAAGATGCTGGAAGAAATGAGAATGATGATATTATTGAAGCAGGGTTTGTTAACATACAGTTTGATTTTGCTAAGGATAGTGTAGGTGAAGAAGTGGTTGTTACTGCTACCACTGAGGGAATGTCTGATAAAGGAAAAGGTTTGATTGATGAAGAAGAGGAGGATGAGCAATGGTTGATTATGATTCTGAACCAGAGTTTTATGAAGTAGATGAGAGACCACTGGTGTATGTTGCTAAGAAGGGAGATGATGAAGCTGATGTTTGAGATGGATAAGAGTGACTGGTTGGTGAAGGAGAAGGAGGCTGGAGAACTTACTCCTTTGTTTCAAAATATGAAGGTTTAAGCAGGAAAGAGGCAGACAAAAGGATAATAAGTTGGTGTTATAATCCTAGTTTAAAGATGTTTATGATTAAAAGAAGAGGAGGTCATATCAGCTACATGCTCAAGAGGAAGGCTTTTAAGACCTTGCCCAAATGGGATCTGAGACGGTTGGCCACTTTGCCTTTGATTAATGCTCATTTAAGTGAAAAGGCAGTATTTCTTGACAAGGTAATTAAAAATGGACTTAATGATAATTTTGAGTCATTTGGATACATGAAGGCTGAACGAAAAAGATCAAAGAAAGATATAGACTGGGAGACTGGCAAAGGGAGGATTGTTTTAAGAGTCAAACCACCAAAGACTGTAAACAGGGTAAGATTGGCTGATCCTCTTCCCCAACGTTTACAGGACTTTGAAAAGTGGTTTTATGATAATAACACTGGCGAGGCGGTGATTAGAGCCAAACACTGAAAAGAGTTTAGGGTGTTTGACCCGATGGAATTATTCAGCTTCAGTGATGAAGATCTCTTGACTCTTTGTGAAAATCATATTAAGGCTGGGGCAGGAGAGGAAACACGAAAAGAGGCAAGCTTGTTTATGAATGTGGCAAACAAAATACGAGGAGTACGGGCGGAGGTAAAGAGTTTGGCTGAAAAGGTGAGAGCATAAGATGACTTTGCCATGGATGTTCAAGACATGACCAGGCAGTTTGCTAGAGCTAGTGGTCATTCTGAGGAAGCTGGTGATGCAGGAACTAACCTTGGAGGATCAGTGGCTGAAGCTTAACAGCAGAGGAAACCGGAGCCGACGAGTCAAATCAAGAGAAGTGAAGATAGTGAGGTCCAACCTAGGGGGAGTATTGAAGATCATGTTAGGTTGGACTCACTTTAGTATAGATGTTTACTTTACATTGTAATAGGACTTTTGTTAGTTTTATTTTGTATTTTGTTTGTAATTAGCAGTTTTGGCAGTCCAGCGAAACTGTGAGCGAATCTATACATTCGCTCACAGTTTGCTATTTTGGTTTACCCGGTGAACTTGTGTTCTGCCGGGCGAAACTATAGTTTCGGCATGACAGTTTCGCTGGTAGCGAAACTGTCAGCGAATCTATGAATGCTATATATACTATTGTCATTTCACTTTGTAGGGGAAGCTTGCAAAACCCTAATCGTGGAATTCTGTTGCAAGCTACCATTTCTAAGCAGTTACTTCATTGAAATACAATTGTGCTTATTGTTATTGAGTGAGTTTGTTCATTTGAGTACCAATTATGTCTTGATTCATCATATTCACTTCTCAATTGTTGTTATTTGGATTGTGTGTTTGATATTGATCAAATTATCCTGTCAATTGTACTGTTCATCGATCACATGGACCAACAGATTTGGATGGTAAGATCTCACAATCAAGAGCCTAAAAAGCTCTGATACCAATTGCAGGATCGGTTTTGTCACTTAACACTTGGTTTTTCTCTCAAACCCACTTTAACACTCAGATCAGATGAAGCAGAGTCTCTTTAAGAGTTGATAATAATATAATAAGTAACAATGAACACAAAATGATAATTTTCAAGGTACTTGCATATATTGCTTCTCAACTCAAAGTATTACAAGACTCTTACAAGCATAATTTATGAGTTACATTAAGAAAACTATATATAATACTACCTACAGCCGGATATACTTTGATACCAGCTGGAATCCTCTAACTAAAGCAAATACTACAAAGCTATTTAAGGTATCTTAGATAATGTCTTATCTAAGATATGGTAGTCATGACATGTCCATGACCTACCTTTTGTCACCAACTTAAGTTGGTAACTTGTATTAACATAAAAAGGTGAACGGTGGAATAAAGTATGGTCAAATGCATGGTCTTTCGGGAAAATGCCATGAAGTATTAGAGGTCTGCAGCGGAGTGTCAGTGACCATACTTATGTCCACTGGTTCATAGTAGTGTCTTCTGAAGGGTAGTTGGCTTCAGAAAAACAAGTTCTTCCGAGGCCACTTATACTTCAGAAGAGGCTACTTCTTCTGAGGCTTGATGGACTTCTTTTGTTCTTCATACTATAGAAGTTTACTTATAATCTTTTCTTCTAAGACTTGATCTTCGAAAGTGGACATTTTGTCTTCGGAACTAGAGTTTGTCTTCGAAAGTTGATCTTTCACTTTGTCTTCGGAAGACCTCTAATTCCTCGGAAGTCTCATACTTATCTTCAGAAGTCCTTTGTAAGTTGTACCAAAATTTGTCTAAGTGAATTGGTACTGGTTGCTAGCCTTCTTCTTGATCCAACAGCAAGTCTTCGGGAAACACGTCCGAAAAGTCGAACACAACCGGTACATCGGATAGTTGTGGGGTTGGCGTATCCACATCCTTTACATAGGCCAAGTAGGCATTACATCCACGCCTCATGTAGTTTCCTGCCACTGCCATCGAAATCACTTTCAGAATTGTCGTGACTCGATCACCATAAACCGTCACTGAACTCCCGTCAGGCGCTGTCAATCGAATCATCTTCTTGCGACACACAATATTCGCCTTGTAGTCTGCCAACCAATCCATTCCTTGGACTATGTCAAATCCGCCTAAGGTCATCACAAAGGGTCTAACTGGAAACTTGTGACCTTCTAGTTCCACGTCATATCCTTCTATCATCTCGAAAATCCTGGTTGAGTTACCTTTGGCAGTTTCTACATCAAAGGGCGTATCCATATTCTTACTACTAATAGGCAACTTAGCACAGAAAGCAGCATAAATAAAACACTTACTAGCACCAGAATCATATAACACAGAGGTTAAAGTTTGGTTTACTAGAAACGTACCTGACACAACATCGAGGTCCGTCCTAGCCTCCTCCTGTGCATCGTGAACGCTCTGGCACTGGCCCTTGCCCTTCTCCTCCAGCCTTCTTCACTCCCGAACCTTCAGCCCTTGGCTTCTTGCAGCCCCTACTCATGTGGCCCTCCTCGCCACAAGTATAACACCTACTTACCCCACAGTTCTTTGCCACATGCCTGTTCCTCCCACAACGGAAACAGACATTGGATCCAACTCTACTTTCCCCGGTTTGCTCTCGTCCATACTTAACACACCTCCTCGACCCTGCACTGGATGTGACCACATGTCGGTCATCCACCCGTGCACCTTGTTGCTTGGAGCGGCCCCGCCAAGTCCAAACTGCTTCCCGTTCCAATTCCGGTCACCACCACTCTTCTTGCTAGCTTATGCCACCACCATGGTCCTTTCATCATACAATCTCCCTACCAAGTCAACTGCTGATCTAAACGTACTCGACCGGGCAGCGATCATGTGCCTACGGATATCCGTCGGCAGCCCTTCGATGTATCTCTTGATCTTCCACGACAAGGGCGTCACTTGATCCAGCACTAGTCGTGCCATCTCATTAAACTCGGTGGTGTATTGCTAATGGGTCATCGTTCCCGCCTCCAACTGTAGGAACTCTCTCTCAACTTTGTCCATCTCTCGGTGAGGACAAAACCTCAATCACCAGCCTCTTTAGCTCTGCCCACTTCATCCTTACAATTGCTCGGCTACCCTCAGCTTGGACAATATTGTCCCATCAACACAAAGGCGAGTCCACAAACGAGTGGGCAACAAACTTCACCTTTTGGTACTCTCAGCACTCGCTGATATTCCGTATGGCCTCCATCTTTCTCACCCATCGTGAGCAGCAGCAGCAGTGCCATTACCATCGAAGGCAGGGGGCTTGCATCTTTGAAATGCCCCATAGTTGCATCCTCGTGCCGCCCCAGCGTAGGCTCTCCTTCTTCCTCTTCTTCTTCGTCATCAGAGAGAACCGTCTTAGTCCCGGGCTGTTTTCTTTCGCCCGTAGGCCTACTCTTTTCCTTCCTCTCCCCCTCCCGTACAACTTTTATCACTTCTGTCACTACAGACAGTAAGATTGTCTGCATGACCTAATGCACCTCTTCAACAACTGCCTCCTTCACCGAGGCTCTTAAGTTAGCACTCTCATCCCCAGCCTCTCGATGAGGGATCTCGGGTTCTTCATGAACCACCTATTCGGCCCTAGGCCTTCCTCACGTCACCCGTGGTTCAGCACCACATCCACCACGACCTCCACCACGTGAACCTTTTGATGATCTACCACCGGCCATCCTCTAAACACACTATAAGATTCAAACACTAACACGGTCATTCACGGGAATAGCTCAGTTTATGTCAAGTATAGTAAGTCCCTAATTATAGTGCCCAATTATGATTAGCCACTTACTTTACTCTTCATACCCCAAGCATTTCCTAAACATCAGTATCTAATTCTACTAACAGCACATAAACCACATAACATGTGCACGTAATGCCAGTTAACATAAGAAAATACCACATGACACGCAGCTACTCGGACTGGCATCCATTCTCTTTCCGTCCCATTTTTAGTCTAAGTTAATGTTTCTTTTGAGAATTTACCCGTTTCACTTAAACTTTGGCTCTGATACTAACTTGTAAGGCCCCATTCCCTGGACGCTCACAGCTGGTCAATCATCGCTCATAAAACATATAATTACATTAGCTTTGATAAAACATTATAGCGGAAACATTAAAATAACCTTTCATTCCAATATAAATGCTTTTGCAAGTTAATAAAACATTCGTTACAAAATATTGTTTGTTCGCATTATAATGCAAAAACATTAAACAAAAAGAATGCCATCCAAAATGGGCCAAGTAGTCGCCTTGTGCCATCCTCAGCAACCTTTACCTGCCAACTAGAATCACATAAAAGTCAGTGTTGCTGAGTGAGTTCTAGTTTTAAAATAAAACATATTTTACTTTCATTTAAAACCGTTCTTTACTTTCATACATGATCACACATCATACGCACATATAGATAATATCATTATTATCTTCATCATTCGTTCATTAACTTTTATTCATTCATCGTACGTCATTATCATTCACTTCGTTCACTTTCATACATAACTTTATTACTTTCATTCGTATGTTCATTACTATCGACGACATGTACAATACCCCAAACATTGTGCACGAAGCTGGTTACTAGGCCTAAGGTCTTTCATAGACCTCGAACATTATGCATGAAGCTGACTCTAGTACCTAGGGCAAGTACATTCGCCACTTATCTTTTCTCTTTCATTCTGGACGAATGCCATATGCCATACCCCGAAATTATGCATGAAGCTGGTTACTGGGCCTGAGGTCTTTCATAGACCTCGAACATTATGCACGAAGCTGACTCCAATACCTGGGGCAAGCGGCAAGGATCCCATACATATGGTCAATCACAAGGATTAGACCCCAGTGTGCATCCTTCTGGGGTAGCTAACCCGCACATAGTTGAGCTAACACCATTCATTGGGTGTGAACCTCCATACATTGCTTGCAAGACTTTCTTACTTTCATTCATTCACTAATGCGTGCATTCTTTCATTACGTTTATATTTTCATTATCTTCCACTTTATGTTACATAATACTTCTCATTTCATTCATTACCATTCAACGTAAAGCTACGGGAAAATAATTATGCATAATAAGGAACATCAACATGGGCATACAAACATCACCATAAAAGGCACCATCACACATACGTAACATACATCATACATGCCATCATGCATAAGCATCAATCATACATCATCAAATCATATCATACATCACCCATCACATCGCCTATGACTTTAAAAAGTCAACTTACATAGCCCCCGGAACCTCCCAAGTCAAAGCCTACATTACACTTTTCCCCAAAAATCAGAAAAATAATCTAAGTCTTTAGGCGCATGGCCACTATGCAGGCACATGAGCACTATGCAGGCGCATGGCCTTTCAGATGCATGTGGAACACTTAGGCGCATGGGCAACGTTCAGGCACAAGGGCACTATTGGGGCGCATGGGCAACACTTAGTCATTTCTGGGCAATTCTAGGCGCATGGGCACTATGCAGGCGCATGAGTGCCTAGGCGCATGGGAATCCTGGGCATCTGGACACTTCGATAATTTTAGCTTATTCATAGGTGCATGGGTACTATTTGGCCGCATGAGGTTTTGGGTGCATGGGAACACTTAGGCAGTTATTTTTGTTGGGCGCATGGGCCACTGTTTAGGTGCATGGGCAGACTAATTCATACTTAAACAACATAATTCAATCCCCAATCATCACCTATCATTAACTAAGCTTAAATCATATATCCTAAGCCTTAGAAATACAACCATAACATCATCATACACATACATAGCCCAAAATCAAATCCCACCCGCAACACACACACATAAAGCATACGGGTGAAAACCCATTTTTATAAAAAGTTTCAACATGCATTTCCAGCCCCAAATCAGTTTAAAATAAGTAAAAGGGGGTTCTAGAACTCACCTTAGCTATTTTTGGTTATGACTTCTTCAAAACCCGTTTGCTAGTTAAGTTCGACCGCCTAGAAACTCACCAAAAACACACCCGAACACACATAGACATACATAAGCATATAACCGAGGCTAAGGGCAGTTAAGAACATAATAAACACATGAATTCTTACCTTGAATTCGACTTCTTCTACCAGTTCTTTAAAACTCGAGAGTTTCTGCTCCTCTTTACTTTCTCTCTCTAAAATATCCGAATGATATGTGTGAAGAGAGGGTGATGGACGGCCATCACCTTTATTCACCAACTTTTAAAGATTTTGTTCTTTTGATAATTTTAACCCCTCTACTTGGGTTTTATAACTTTTCTTTCTTTTTCTTCACTTTTATTCTTTCTTTTCTTTCTTATCTTTAAAGAAATAACCAGGTGTTACAATGTCTGAGGGGAGCCGCAAAAATACAACTAAGGTAGCGCGAAACTAGCTCCACCGCTACCAGCACCGCTTTGTTCTCCTCATAAACTGATATGTAGATCATAAGTACCCTCGGAAAACCCCGGTAGGAAGAAGAAAGCACATGTATGGTGAGGAAAGGACGACGATATCTGGCTTGCCAGCGCCTACACCGCAATGATGATGGAAATCCGGCAGTGATGAAGCGGCCACCAAGCTGGAGCGGTAACCACTTCGATCGTCTTTGACACCACCAGAACCCAATTGTGTCTCCAAAACAATTGTGTTGGCAAAATCAAATATAGGAGAGGAAACCATTAAAACTTCATCACAACAGCCAAAAGTCATGCTAAAATAGGCAACACAAAATAGTTGGAAAACCGACAGTGACAAAGTGGCCACCAAGCCAGAGCGGCGACCACTTTAACCATCCCTGACACCACCGAAAACCCAGTTATCTCTCCATAACAATTGTGTTGGCAAAATCGAATGGAGAAGAGGACAACCATTAAAAGACTAAGCACAACAGCCAAGAGACACACCAAAGAGGAAGCATGACAATCGGAAAACCGGCGTGACGAAGCGACCACCAAGCCAGAGCAACAATTGCTCGACCATCTCCAGCACCACCAAGAACCTAATTCTCTCTCTAAAATAATCACGTCGGCCAAATCAAATGGAGAAGAGAACAAACATTTAAAACGTCAACACAACAACCCAGAAACACTCGAAAAAGGCAACACAACAATAGAGGAGAGTGCAAATTAGCAACACACCCCTGAAACACTATTCATGGGCTTGTTTTTTTATATATAAGTTAATTTATATTAAGCTTTTACACAAATGAAATTTCTATATGTAAGTTGATTATGATATATAAGAAACATGAATTAATTGGAAACAAAAAATTGTCATTGTAGAAATCTATTAATGTGTAAAAGGAAATGATAATAATCACTTTAATGTGTAATTATTTAGAAACTAATGTAATCACTTTAATGTGAAAATTGTTTCAATTTGAAAAAACAAAAAAATAATTAATTAATTCAATTCAATTGAATTTATAAAACTGATTTATTCACCGAGCAAGAAAAATGATTTTATATGAATTATTTCAAAACCACATGAATTAACATTATTGTTTACAATTTGATCCAAAATGTCATATGACATTAACTTTAAAATCTAAATTTAATATTCAAGATATTAATTAAAATGAAATTTTGAAATTTTTACTTGCAAGTTATTTGAACATGGTTATTTAATTAGTTATTCATAATTTGAAATTTAAATTACACAAAAATAGTTCTTTAATCAACATGGCATTTATTTCTAATAAAATGTTAAATTGAAATTTTGTATTCCAATTATTTTTAATAATTAGGAAAAACGTTACACTGATAAATTATCAAAAGTGATACAATTTTGATAAATGACATTATTAATGATTTGACAATTCCAAAACAAAATCAAATCAATTCCGGAGAGAAAACGATGCATATTCACAAATTTTTACACGTTTATCCAGAAAACAAAAAAAAGCCTTCTAGTACAAAACTTTAAGAATGTTTTGTTTCCGGTAATCATTAGTGTAAGCCATGTGAAAAAACTTTAAGAATGTTTTGTTTCCGGTAATCATTAGTGTAAGCCATGTGAAATTTTCACTATGTCAAGAGTGTTTAGCTAAGAATCTGTTTAATATAATAGATAAAGATGGGAGATAGATATGGAATTTTAATTGTTACGTGATTTCGATTAGTATCAAAATTTTGGATTTAATCACCGACGCTAATAGCCGGAAAAACAATTGATTCACAAATCTATATATTAATAATAATTTTTAGGAATTGATTACTCAGGATTGAATCTATATAATCAATATTATGATCTAATACCACATGTTGATAATATCTTGAAACATAAATCAAAACATTATATTCTAATTATGTTTAAACAATCTTAAATATGAAACTAAATATCAATTATGATAAAACTTACTTGTGAGGATAGTGATACTTGATGATGAGTATGATGTCATGATTGATTAATTCATTCTCATTATGATTTCTAAATGGATTAATGAATGATTTTAGAGAGTAGAGGTTATTAGTATGTTCTAGTAACCTCTCTTACTTTTTTAGATATAACATATACGGGAAAACCTTAATTATATTATAAGGTATTTCAATAAAATAACCACTCATAGTTTTAAGGATTAGTTATGTTATTTAATAAATTTATTTAAATGATTCGTAGGTCACATGTTATGAGTTATTTCTAACATATATTAAATTCACACATGCATCAAGTAACTTTTACTAGTAGAATTTTAATAAAAAAATCAACAAATATACATACATATCTCTTAGAAAATATACATGTGCGTGACGATAGATTGTAAAAAAAATTAGATGGGAGAAAGAGAAAAAATGTTTTCCTTTAAATATTAATCTGATATCAAAAGCAAACGTTCATAATTCTTGAGTAATATGCATACAAAATGTTTTTCGTTTTGACATTTTGTAATGGTTTTTAGGTTGCGGCTCACTCTCTCTTGCCTTAAAACATAGCGCGTGTCTGTCTTTTGGTGTATGAATGAAGTAAACTTAAGAAAAAAAACATACTCTACCATAAAAAGAAACACAAAATAATTTTAAAGGCAACTCCAAAATTTATCTAGGCTGAAATAATCAACTACTCATGTTAATCCATGTTGAACACTTAAATCAAATAAGATGAAGATTTCTTGATCAAAATCACATGAACATAATGAAAATCCCCTTTGATCTAATTTGATTGCAAATGATATTGTTTACAAGTAATCACCCAATCAAATAGTCATGCAACCATTAACCAATTCTAATTACAATAAGGTCTAGACTAACTTTCACTATTTACATTTAACCCCCTATACTTTTAAACTACACTAAAACTAGACTAAAACAAAGTAAAATATATTTTGTTCACACAAAATATATTTATTACAATAAAGTCTTAAAACACAATATATCTTCAATATCTTCACTCGGTTCTTCATCTTGAACTCATTGTTTGACTTATCTGTTGACCTAGATTGATATGTTGACTTTTGTTGACTTTGACTATATTGATAATATAGACTATTTTGTATAGATCCAACAGTACTCCCCCTTAGTCTATCATTATCAACGCTTTCAAACGGAATCAACACCGAGAAGTCAACCACAGAAAGATCTTCAAATTGAAGCTTTCTGAATCTGATGTGAAAGATTATTCATCTCATAAACTCCCAATATTTATATGCTCCCCCTTTTCAAGTGCATACTTTGTGAAGATATTGGAACAACTTCCCCAAACTCAAATCTTGAGTGCTTCAAAAGATGTAGGATGAGGATTGCTAGTTCGGTATCTTTTGCAAAATTGAGGAACAAATTCTTTGATCATGTACATTTCTCAACTGATGATAGGCCATCACTTTTAGTAATAATCTGAAACACAATCACAAACACAATCTCTACATTCTAATTAAATCATTCATTTTAACAAAATAAACTTGTGTTTATTTGTGTGTGTAAACAAGCAAACCCGTGTTCGTTTGTGCACAATTTCCATGAAATGCATGAAAAATGATAACATTGTAACAACATAATATGGAAGAGCTAAAAGAATTTTAAAATCAAAATTTATTATATATATTTTTATTATATATATTTTGTAGAGATTATATGAAGAGACTGAAGCAACCAAACACCCAAAGTCTTTCTGCATGCATGCTGCACACATACTGAAGAAGAATGCTTCGGAAGTTTCACACTAGCAAAAAAAATATTCTAAGTGTGAAATCTTCCGAATCCAAGACCAATATCTTCCGAAGCCAAATATGAAGTCTTCCAAAGCTTCAGAGACAAAGTCTTCCGAAGCCAACTCTTGAAGATAGATTTCTTCCGAAGACTTTTAAACATGCTTTATCTGATGTACTATTCCATAAAGTTGGACCCATTTCTGCTACTACTCTGTAAAGTCACCAACTTACATGATTGGAGAAAAGGTCCATGCTTTTGGTAACTGTACATTAAGGTCTTGAGTCTGTAAACTTTCTACTTCATATACTTTATCCTTTTTGTAGTAGATAAGGATGTGATCTATGACATGTCATAGTCACAAAGTCAAAAAGGCAATTTCCTTTTTGACTCTACAATTGATTTTGTTTTGTGTCTAGTCAATTGTATACAGCTGGCTTTCATAGTATGGCCGGTTGTAGGATGTAGTATAAGTATCTCATGATCTTGTAACTTTATTTCCATGCTTTGTAACACTTGTAATAGAACATGGAGAAAGCAGTATACTGCAACTTTGAAAACCATCTCCTTGTGCATCTTGCTCTTGTGTTTGTCTCTTAATTACTTGTGTTCTTAGTGTCTTTACTTGTGGTTAATCCATTTCACTGTTTGATTTACTCTCCTCTTTGTGTTGTTGTGTTGTAAGTGACCACCCTTCAACGGTCCTGCATTTGGTATCAGAGCATTACATGCTCTTGATATAAGATCTCATCATCTTAAGATCCCTCACACACACAAATACTTAACTTATCAAATGGCATCCATTTCCAAAACCGATATGGAAACTGGAACCATGATCAAGTCCCCATTGATCACTCTTGATGACTTTGACACCTCGTGCCTGAGAATGGAAGGTTTCATCAGGTCTCTAGACTCAAGAATGTGGGAGTCTATTGAGAATGGACCTTACATACCAAGCATCCCTTCTGCTACTGGTGGTGGTATGATCCCCAAGGCTATGGCAAACTACTTTGATAAAGACACGAAGAGAGTAGAGATTGATAGAAAAGCCATGACATCCCTTCAGACTGCTCTTCCAAACTCTATATACAAAGGTTTCAAGAAATGCAAAACAGCTAAGTAGCTGTGAGATGCACTTAAACTGATGTATGAGGGTTCCTCTGAAGCTAAGGAGAACAAGAAGGATCTCCTGAAGCAGCAGTTTGAAAACTTCACCTTCAAAGCAGGTGAAACCATGACTCAACAATACTTCAGGTATGTTGAGATTGTGGATACCCTTGTGGATGGAGGAGTTTCTCTTAAGAACAGAGACATTGTAAGGAAGTTCATGTCCTTACTTCCTAGGCAATGGACACAATACTGTGTGGTGATGAAGAGGACTGAGAACCTCAAAACTCTCACTCTGACAAAGTTATATGGGATTCTCAGTGGCTACCAGATGGAGATGAACATGCAAGGTTCATTTGGAAACTCCAACAATCAAATGGGTTCAGCCCTTCATGTGGTTGAAAGGGATAGCATAAAACCCCAAAATCATCTCATATGCTACCCTGAAAACTCACCAAAGGTCCTTTCATCACCTTCCCAGAGACACCAAGGGAGAACTACACTCAAGGAAACCCATTCCAAGAGACAAGTTCTTCTCAAGCTTTTGTGTCTTCTAATGAAAGTTGTGGCAGCTTTCTCTTCACCCTTGAAGACCTAGACTATATCCATCCAGATAATCTAGAGTAGATGGAGATAGTCCAGCAGATGGCTCTTCTCACTCATAGAGCCAAGAAGTTCTACAAGCGGACTGGAAAGAAGTTTCCCAGCAATACAACCAGTGGAAAGTTTGGGCTGGACAAAGGCAAAGTCAAGTGTTACAACTATAACTTGATGGGCCACTTTGCAAGGGAGTGTAAGGCACCTAGAAAAAATAGTGGCCAAACACAGACCAGACCAAACTACACTGATAAAGCCACCTAGAATGAGAAGCCAAAGTAGCAAGCTACAGTTGTTGTTAAAGAATGTGGCTTTGACTGGAGCTTTCAGGTGGAAGATGCTTCTCCAAACCAAGCACTGATGGCAGATCATGATGAAGCCAAGGTATTGGAACATCTCTGTACCCCTGAATGCATTGCTAAAGTAAATAGATACGGGTCCTACAACTTGGAAATGAGATCTGATCTTGAGTCCTTAAACATTTTAAAATCTAAATTTAGAAAGTCTAAAATGATTATAAACTAAAGATAGAGGACTTAGAGAAAACTATTTCAGTTCTAAAACATGAGCATACAGACTTTAGGACTCAAATCAAGGATCTCATAACTATGCTGACTGAGTGCCAGGCTGGCTTGTGATCAGCAAAGCCAAGGCAGACAAGTGTGTTCTTGAAGAAGAGACCTTCAAGAAGATGATATCCTCATCCCTGCACAACAAAGTGTGCTATCAAAACAAGCAGGGACTGGGATCAAATGAGATAGCTCCTCCACACACAATCTTGTCTGTAAGATCACCTAGGTGTGGAACTTGTAAAGATGAGCTTCCTCTCATAGATCCTTTGAGTGAAGAGGATAAAGAAGTGATAATGAAGAGCTCCTCTTAGAAGAATGAAGAGAAGGATTTTAAGAAGGGCCACTATCCTTCTAAGGAGAAGAAGAAGACTGTGATGACCAAGTCAATGAGAAAGAATTTGATCAGAAAGAGCAAAAGAAAAGCAAGGAAGGCTAAAGAGATCAAGGCTACTTCTGACTCCAAGCAGAAACAAGATTTTATCTCTGCAGGGTTTGAAGTGGTAAAGACTGAAGACATCAACCTCAACTCTTCTGCTAAGAGTTCTGTTCATGTTCAAATCATTTCAGTACCAAGAAGAAGATGGATCTGGTGTGTACCTCTACTACACAGCCTGGACCATCAAACTCCAAGAACAGTCCTCAGCCCAAAAGAACTAGTCAGCATCTGCAAAGATAAGGGTGGAGAAGGGATGTGACCAAAGTCTGTCTTGTTCCCAGCAGAAGGCTCTTGGGAAGAAGAAAATGGAGTGTGTTATGTTTGAAAGTACTACTCATCTTGCTAAGGATTATCCATACAATCCTAAGGGTACTCTTCATATGACCATACCAAAGGCTTCTAAGAGTTCTAAGAAGATTCAAGCTTCGGAAGGAAAATTTGTTTCCTTCGAAAACTCCAAAACTAAGAAGAAGGCAAGTGGAAAATTGCCTTCGGAAGAAAAGTTGGTCTCGGAGGGAAGGAATACTTCTGAAGCACTGAAGTCTGCTGCAGTGTCTGCAGAATCTTCCGAAGGTCCGGTCATCAAAACTTTCAAAGTATCAAAAGCTTCCGAAGTGTTGAAGGTCAAGTCCAAGATTCCAAAGGTGGTGTGGAAGTCTAAGAAAGACCAAGTGACTGAAAATTCTCCATCAACAACAGCTCAAGATCCTCCAAGCACTACAATAGGATCAATTACTATTGCATTATCTTCTGTTTCTCTTAGTGAGCCTAAGACAAGTAAGGCTTGGGTTTCCAAACGTAACTAATCATTTTCTTTGTGCAAGGACAACTAAAGACAAACAAAAATGTCTGGATCATTGACAGTGGTTGTTCCAGGCACATGACAGGCAATAGGTCATGTTGGATCAAAAAGAAGGCTGATGCAACTAAAACCAAATCACTTAGACAAATTTTGGTGCTGCTTACAAAGGCTTCCAAAGCCAAGTGTGGAACTTCCGAAGGAAGTAGAGTTCTTTCGAAGACAAAGTGAAAGTTCTACTTCCGAAGGCAAAACTCTACTTCCGAAGATAAAGTATTCACTTCTGAAGATGAAGTCTCAAACGAAGAAATCAGAAGACTACTTTCGAAGTATGAAGAAAGCAAAAGTTCTCAAGCCTCGTAAGAAATAGCCTCTTCCGAAGTATAAGTGGCTTCGGAAGTACTTGTTCTTCCGAAGCCATTTAACCTTCGGAAGACACTGTTATGAACTAGTGGACATAAGTATGGTCTCTGACACGCCGCTGCAGACCTCTGATACTGCATGGCATTTTCTCAAAGAGCCATGTAGTTGACCATACTTTATTCCACTGTTCAACTTTTTATGTTAGTACAAGTTACCAACTTTAGTTGGTGACAAAAGGTAAGTTAGTGACATGTCATGACTACCATATCTTAGATAAAGTCTTATCTGAGATACCGTAAACTATAGCTTTGTAGTATTTGTTTTAGTTAGAGAATTCTAGCTGGTATCAAAGTATATCCAGCTATAGGTAGTATTATATATAGTCTCTCATTGTAACTCATAAGAACATGCTTGTAAGATTCTTGTAATATTTGAGTTGAGAAGCAATATATGCAAGTACCTTGAAAATTACTTCTTGTGTTCTATTATTATTATTATATTGTTATCAACGCTTAAAGATTCTGCTTTCATCGAGAGTGTGGTTAAGTGAGTTTGAAAACCAAGTGTTTAGTGACAAAAACCGATCCTGCAATTGGTATTAGAGCTTTTTAGGCTCTTGATTGTGAAATCTAACCATCCAAATCAACTGTTTTCACTCCTCCTTACAACTCTCACAAAAATGGCTCTTAACAAATCCGAAGTAAAGATAGGAATGATGACCAAAGCTCCCATCATTACTCCTGAAAACTTCAGGACTTGGAGCAGAAGAATGGAAGGCTTCATCAGATACCAAGACAACAAAATGTGGAACTCCATTGTCAACGACCCATATAAACCAAAGGTGGCATCACCTGGTGGAGACGGTGCCATGATAGAAAAAGTTGTTGAAGATTATTCTGACGAAGACAGAAAGAAAATGGACATCGATAGCAATGCTATGACTATTCTGATGACTGCAATACCCAACTCCATCATGGTGAGGTTTGAGCATTGTAAGCCTGCTAAAGAATTGTTTGATTCACTTGCTCAGATGTATTCAAGCTCTAACGACTCAAAGAAGGACTCACTAAAGCAGCAGTTCGAGAACTTCACTTATATTACTAGAGAGACCCTCAGCCAGTAGTATTTCATGTACATGGATCTTATTTCTTCACTTCAGTCTATGAAGATCACTCCTGAACTCAGAGGTCTTACAAGAAAGTTCATGAGTGCTCTTCCAAATGAGTTGACATTATATTATGTCTCTATCAAGAGGACAGAGAACTTGAACACCCTTACCATGACTGAACTCTACGGAATCGTTGATCGATATCGGTTAGAGATGGAGAGTAAGAAGGGCCATCAAACAAGTAGACCTCTGAGTCTTCCTGCTAGCAATGCTTTAATGGTTGCTGAAAGCTCGGTACCCCCACAACCTCAGCAATACCTGACATACAACCAACAGCCATCCTGCTCCTCTAGACGTTACATCATTTTTCTTGAGACTCCAAGGTCTTAATAGGCTCAGCACAACACCTTTCAGGACAGTTGTGCCTTTGTCTCAGGAAGTGGGCACTCTGGTGATTTTCAATATTGTTTTGATGATCTAGAGTGTTTTAGTCCAGATGATGTAGAGTATGTGGACATCATCCAACATATGGCTCTTTTAACCTACAGAGCGAAGAAGTTCTTTAAGAGAACTGGAAGGCAATTCCCTCAAAACTCAACTGCCAGCAAGTTTGGGTTTGACAAGACCAAGGAGAAATGTTACAATTGTAACCAACTTGGTCACTTTGCAAAGGAATGCAAGGCTCCGAAGACCAACCTGGGAACCCCATAGGCCTCCATACATCCCTCAACCTCAAAGCCCACTAGAAAGTCAACTGAAATAGTTGTAATGGCTCAAGAAGTTGACTGGAGCTTCATGGTACAGGATGTGACTCCTGCTCAAGCTCTCATGGCCGGAACAGATGATAACCAGGTATATGAACATCTCTGTACTCCTGCCTGTATAGCTAAGGTTAAATTATATCATGATTACAATATGGAAACTAGATCTTATATTGAATCTTTAAACATCTTAAAATCTGATTTTAAAAGGGCTGAATCTGACTATCAAAAGAAAATTGAGGAGTTAGAGAAAACTGTGTCCCTATTAAAACATGAACATACCAACTACAAGACTCAAATAAAGGATCTGATATCCAAATTGTCTAAGGCTCAAGCCTAGCTTGTCACTGTTGAGGCTCAAGCTAGGAAGCTATTCTTGCATCATCCTCCCACTCCAAACTCTGTTATCAGAACAAAGGAGAGTTGGGGACCAATGAAATGCTCCACCACATTCTTATGAGTCAATAAGACAACCTAGATGTGGTACCGAAGAGCAAGAGGTTCCAACTGCTGACCCTTTTTCACTAGAGTGAAGGATGAAGCAACAATAGTGGCCACCACAGGGAAGGAACAGGTAAATGTACCAACTCTCCCAATGAAGATCAAACCCTAACCACCAAAGCCAGAAAAAGTAGAGCTAAAGCTGCTAGAAAAACTACTAAGAAAGTGGCGGAGTCTAAGCTAAATATTGACCCAAAACAGAAAGGTGTCTTTATCTCAGCTGGATTCCATGTGATAGGTACTTCTGATTCAGGAAAGGATTGTAATACCAGCACTCCTACCCTACCAAAGGATCAAAAGTTGAAGGGAAAGGTTGTTGACCAAGAGAGAAAGACTAAGAAACAACAACCTAAAAGCTCCCAAAAGACTAACATTACATGCATCATGTGTGGTCTGCATGGCTAAAGATTGTTACTACAATCCTGCTAGCACACATTATGCAAATAATGTTAGAAAAGAAGAAATCAGGGAAGGTTTCTCATTTGGACCTTATCAGATGGTCCAAGTGATGAAAAAAGGAAAGCTAGTTTCTAAAGCCAGGTTGACTTCGAAAAAAACTCCTTCTTCCGAAGGGAAAATGGCTTCGGAAACAAAGGCTACTAAAGTTCGGAAGAACAAGAAAGCTCCCTTGAAACCATCCCAGAAGAAGACTGCCTCGGAAGAAAAGGTGGTGAAGGTTTCTTCTGAAAGAAAGAAGCTTCGGAAGAATGCCAAGCTGCAAAAGCTTCAACAAGCTCATCCTCTATGATCAACCAAAGGATGGATTGGAAGATCAAGGAAGATACTACAACCCAAACCTCTTCTTCAAAGACATCCATTGAACCCCCATGCTTAACTTTTGGTTCAATTATGTCACTATCATTGGAAGAACCAAGACCAACAAGGCTTGGGTTTCCAATCAAACTAACAATCTCATCTTATGTGCAGGGACATCCATATGACAAGAACAACAATGTCTGGATTGTAGATAGTGGATGCTCCAGGCACATGACAGGGAACAAAGTCTCCTTCAACAGTTTCAACACTATGATGGAGGTCCTGTCCATTTGGAGGTGAGGCCGGAGGATATATTTCTGGTAGAGGGAGTATATCTAATGGTAAGTTAAAAGTTGACAAAGTTAACTTTGTCAAACAGCTTGAACACAATCTGTTAAGTGTTTCTTAGTTTTGTGATCAAAAGCACCAGATGCTTTTCACAGAGCATGAGTGCATTATCCTCAAACCAGGTATGACAATTCCTCCAGAATTGGTGCTTCTTAGATCTCCCAGGAAAGGGGATATGTACAAGCTGGATATGAACAATGCTTCCCCAATAGGTGAAGTATCATGCTTTCTTTTCAAAGCTGATAGTGATGAGTCAACACTTTGGCATAAATGTATTGTCATGTAAATTTTAAGACAATGAATAAATTGGATAAAAATAACTTGGTACATGGTTTGCCTAAAAAGGATTTTTCTACAAAGACAACTGTGTTGCATAAGGGAAGCAACACAGGACCTCTCATAAATCCAAAAGTGTTAACTCCATCACTACTCCATTACACTTATTGCACATGGATCTTTTTGGTCCCACAAGTATAATGAGCATTGGAAAGAAATCATACTGCTTGTGATAGTTGATGATTTTACAAGATTTACATGGGTATTCTTTTTAAGAACTAAAGATGAAACTACTGAAACATTAAATTCTTTTATTCTTAAAATAGAAAATCAAATTGATCACAAGGTTAAGATTATTAGAAGTGATCAAGGGACTGAGTTTAAGAACTTCATTCTTGACTCATTCTGTAACTCAAAAGGGATTGCCAGACAATATAGTGCTCCCAGAACTCCTCAACAAAATGGTGTTGCTGATTGGAGTAATATGACACTTATTGAGGCTGCACAAACTATGTTAGCTGATTCCAAACTACCTCTAACATTCTGGGCAGAGGCAATCAGCACTGCATGCTATGTGCCGAACAGAGTTCTTGTAGTTAAGCCACATGGAAAAACCCCTTATGAGATATGGAACAAGAGGCCACCGTTCATTGGCTTTCTAAGGTCCTTT
This sequence comes from Flaveria trinervia, assembly GCA_025506515.1. Taxonomy (NCBI): domain Eukaryota; kingdom Viridiplantae; phylum Streptophyta; class Magnoliopsida; order Asterales; family Asteraceae; genus Flaveria; species Flaveria trinervia. Next base: position 46,888,365 of record CM046457.1, on the reverse strand, counting down.
GGCAACAGGTGTACCATACTTAACACAAAGGACAATTTAGAAAAATTTGATGAAAAGTCGGATGATGCTATCTTTGTTGGATACTCTTCTAGCTCCAAAGCTTACAGAGTATACAACATTAAGAATCAACAATTTGAGGAGTCATCCAATATAGTTGTTAATGAGCACACTCCTTGTGTTAGGGGGAATGGCCCTAATCATATATTTTATTTAGAATTGTTTCCAAACTATTCTAACCTTCTTGTGAGAATGTTTCAGTTGGAACAGGTGCTTAAAATGATATTGCTACTGATGTTGATCAACTGTTTGAGCTACCCAGACCTCTTCCAAGTTCTCCAAGAGCTACAACAAATCAAGCTCCCACTATTCATAGATGAGAAAGTATAACCATATCCAAGAATAGTGAAGCTTCAACCAATGAATCACCTGCTGATCCTCAAAACTCATCAGGTGATCCAACACAACACCAAGCTGGGGGAGGTAGCATTTTGATGGAACAGGTGACTATTAATACTACTTCACAACCAACAATTAATGATGTTTCTATTTCATTCAATCAGTCCTCATTGAATGAACTTGAAACAACAGCTGGACAAAGTGTTCCAGTTCCTGAGCAAAATATGTTTAATCTAGACTTATTTTTGCAACTGGAAGTGATTCCTCCTTTACGGATTCACAATACTCATCCAGCTGAGAACATCATTGGGGATGTCTCTGAAGGTGTGAGAATAAGAAGGCAGACTCATCATGGGAATGTCTACTTGTACTCATGCTTCTTATCCAGATGGAACCCAAGAAGGTGGAAGATGCCTTGAAGGATAGTAGCTGGGTTGAATTGATACAAGAGGAGCTACTTCAATTCAAAAGACAGAAAGTTTGGAACCCATGTCCGCTACCATCTGGTCAAGTACCAATAGGCACTAAATGGGTTTTCAGGAAAAAAGAGATGACCGAGGCTTGATCATCAAGAACAAGGCAAGACTGGTAGTTCAAGGATACACTCAAGAGGAAGGAATTGATTATACTTGTTATTGAATGGCTATAAGTCATGTGTATTAAGGGTAGTAAACCGTTGTTAGACGGTATTTACTGCTTGCATCAATTTTCTATGATCTTGTGCAGTGGGAGATTGTTAGATTCTATATGCCCAACACATAGAACTTGATGCAGTTAGTATGTAATGATCCAAGTCGGGTTATACCCAATAACAAGCTTTGCAACCAACAACAATTAATTGAAATATGATCATGAAATTAATAACCACACCAAATTTAGAAAATAGGTTTTCTAAATAAGTTGCATATGAGGGAACAACTTATTAGGATATTTTGTTCATGATTATTATTTGTAATGTTATTTAAATAGGTTAGATAACATCAAATAATAAAAGGGGTTTATAACTTATACAATTAAATGGTTAATTGTATAACTTATTAAGTGACTAGTTTTATATATTATGTGTGTGTGTTTAAGAGGAAAAACCTTTTCTTTTAAAAGATTTTTGGCCGCCCCCTTGAAGGGGATTGGCCCTTTTGTCTCTTGAGAACACACACAATAAAGCATGTCATACACTCCAAAATCTTCACCTCTCTCATTACATGCAATATTGAACCAAAACACTCCTCTCTTTCTCTCTCAAACATCCTCGGCCTAAGCAGCAGATTTTGGGGTTTTCTTTTGGTTTGCTTTGGTGTTCATCTCCCTAACAAGAAGAGTGTTTGCACATTAGCTTGGGGTATACAAGCTTGAGGGTCCTTCCTTGGAGCCTTGGCCGAATCTTAAGCATCTTACCACTCTTCCTTGGTCGACTTTTAGCTGGAGAAAGGTAGTTAATCACAGCTCCATGTAGCTGTGATTTTATGTACATTTACATATTGTTCATAGCTTGCTTATTCACATATATGATCCTTTTGTTTTGGGTTTGTTTCATTCATATATATGTCACCATAAAACATGAAATTTCAGCTTTATAATCATGTTTTAAAATATATATATATCCGCTGTGTTTTCTGAAAGTTTAAGAGGTTAAACTCGGTTTTATCTTTCAACAAACCATACAATGGCATCAAGAGCCGGTTATGTGGATAGATTGCTTGTTCTTGTCCTTTATAATTGTTTTATGGGACTTTATAACCCTTTTAAGGGCTGCTATATTCTGTTTTGTTGAATCCCCAAACTTTCAAGGTTATATTACACATGCTTGTGATTAAACCTTGAAAGATATGTATGTTGATATGTTGTGTTGTTTGGACAATGTTTGAAACCCGAATTTCAGTTTATGTTGGCTGAAATTTCGTGGGTTTTGAGGGGATTCATTGTTATATTTTGGATGATATGATGAATGTTTATATTGGTGCATAACCTAGCCTTGGCCTTATGTTGTTTGGATGATTACAATGGTTGTATTTGTTTATTCAATGGGGTTGTCTGTATTTATTTATTTGTGCTTTGTTTAAAATGTAATTTATTTATTATTGGTTGTAATAATAGATTAGGTGCATTTTCATTTTACTAGATATCTTGTATTAGGACTTTATATCTTGTAATGTGAAGACGTATGGATTGGAAGCACAAAGGAGAAACATGGAGCATTTTGGATGCGGTTTCAAGTGGGAGGCTTTTGGAAGCTTTCTATGTGTTTTGTTGTGACCCTTAGGAATGCCTATGGACCACACTTGTGATGGCAAACAAGTGTGGACCACTTTAGATGCTATGGTTATGCACATATGCTATGTTGTTTTGTTATATTATTATGGTTGATAGCATGTATGTGATATTTGCTTTAACAAACCTTTCTATGAACTTAACAATCTAATTAAATGGTTCTTCATCATTAAAAGGTAATAAAAGTTATTAAAATGATTTAAAGATTAAAATGGGTTTTAATCAAAGGACCATAGGGTATCTTGTATTTAAAAGCATGCAAGTACAAGTACATAGAGTTTTCTAAACTAGAATTATGAAATCTCTAAATATTTTCAAACAAGTTTAACACCGTCCTTTTGCACAAAACTTGAGTCATTGGAACTCTTAATGGGATAAAGGTCACCTAACCATTTAGAGGGAACTTGTGACTTAAGGTGGGGATACCACATTTGTGGGATAAAGGTCACCTAACCACTTATGTTGGTAAACTCACATGTGGTGCAAGTAGGGTAACTTGATTTGCAACCATGTTAAATGGATCACCTACAATATGGTTTCCAAATGGTTTGATGGGATTAACATGCTGACTTTACATATGATGTTTAAAGTCGATCCCATACCTCTAGAAGTTTCAAATGGTTGCAACCGTCAATCGTTGACCACCTTATTAATTTAAATCATGGGATAAAGGTCACCTAACCACAATTTAAGTGCAATGTTGGGTTCTAGATTTTAATATAAAAATGACCTTAAAAGGTATTAATTATTTAAAATAGCAATATCGAAAATACTAAAATAGATCTTTGTTAAATTTTGTAGATGGCCACCAATAATGATAATCATGATAATTCATCCGCGTCCGCCCAATCATTACGAGTGATTCTCCAAAAGGAACGTCTAAATCATAACATATTTATTGATTGGTATCGAAACTTGAGAATCGTTCTCAAGCAAGAGAGACAATCATATATTTTAGACGACCCTATCCCCGATCAACCTTCTGAGGATGATGAGGAGGCCTATAACGACTGGCTAAAGTACACTGAGGACTCCGTCCAAGTGTCTTGTCTCATGCTAGCGAGCATGACTCCGGATCTCCAAAAGGAGTATGAACATCATGGAGCTTATGACATGATAACCCATCTGAAGGAACGTTCCAACAGCAAGCGAGGGTTGAGCGCTTCGAAACGGTTCGAGCACTCCATGCATGTCGTATGGACGACAACCAATCGGTTTCATCTTATTTACTTAAGATGAAAAGCCATATTGACCGCCTCAAAAGACTTAATTGTCCTGTCTCGAAGGAATTGGCCACGGATTTGATCCTCAATGGCCTTACCAAGAAGTTCGAGACATTCGTGTTGAACTACAACATGAATGCTTGGGACAAAAGCATTGGTGAGCTTCACTCAATGCTCAAAATGGCCGAGGCGGCAATGGGTAAAAGGGTTTTACCCGTTCTCACCATCAATGAAGGTGGGAACAAGAAAAAGCCTCATCCCACACCCAAGGCAAAGGTTGCCAAGGGTAAGGGACCCGTATGGGGAAAAGGAAAGGGGTGGTAAGGGTACCCCCCAAACCACAAGAGAAGAAGCAAAAGGTTGCTACTAATGACCCATGCTTCAAGTGTGGAGATTGGACATTGGGCAAGAAATTGTCCCGTCCATCTCCAAGAGTTGAAAGCAAAGAGGGATGCTGGGCAAACCTCAGGTACAATATACATGATCCATATTGATTTAAACATGATATCCTCTAACACATGGGTATTAGATACCGGATGTGGAACTCACATTTGCAATTTGTTGCAGGGGTTCAAAAGAAGTAGTGACTTCAAGAAAGAGGATGTTAGCCTCTACATTGGCAATGGGGCTAAAGTTCAAGTTGAAGCCCGTGGTGACTACATCTTGAAACTTCCAAATGGTTTGGAAGTAATTTTGAACAATGTTTTGTATGCTCCTAGTGTGACTAGGAATATTATTTCTGTAGCCCTATTAAAACAATTTGGATATGTATTATCATTTGTTGAAAAGGATATTTATGTTTCCTTAAATGATATGTTCTATTTTAAAGCTATTACCATTAATGGTATTTATGAATTGGTTCATGAAAATACTTTAAATAGGTCATTGTACCAAACTAGCACCAAGAAACTCAAGTTGGATTTGAGTGATACCTATCTTTGGCATTCTCGTCTTGGTCATATAAACAAGAAAAGAATTCTAACACTACAAAAGAATGGTCTTTTAAAAACAAGTTAATGTGATTCATTTGATGTGTGTGAGTCTTGTTTAGAAGGTAAAATGACTAAGGCACCCTTTAGTGGAACTAACAAAAGGGCAAAAGATTTGTTAGGAATCATACATTCGGATGTATGTGGTCCTTTTAAGCCAATGACTAGGAATGGCGAAAGATACTTCATTACCTTTACCGACAATTATAGTCGCTATGGGTATGTGTACCTGTTAAGACACAAAGATGAAGGTTTTGAAATGTTTAAGATCTTTCAAAATGAGGTACAAAATCAACTCAACAAGTCAATTAAAGTTCTCCGCACCGATAGAGAAGGTGAATACCTAAGTGATGCTTTTCAAGATCATCTTAGGAGTTATGGGATTGTCTCACAGCTCATTCCACCTGGAACACCCAACATAATGGTGTATCTGAGAGGAGGAATCGAACCCTATTGGATATGGTCCGATCTATGATGGCTAGAAGCACATTACCTCTATCATTTTGGGGTTTCGCTTTGCTCTCCGCGGCCCGTATTCTAAATATGGCCCAACCAAAAAGTGGAAAGGACACCCTTTGAAATATGGCATGGAAGAGTTCCATCCTATCATATTAAGGGTCTGGGGTTGTGAGGCTTATGTTAAGACTCCCACCCCAAACAAATTGGAAGTCCGATCCACCAAGTGCATCTTTATTGGATATCCTAGAGACTCTATGGGATATTATTTCTATGATCCACTGGAACAAAAGGTGTTTGTTGCCAGAATGGGTGAGTTCTTAGAAGCAAAGTTCCTTATGGAAGAACTACAGTAGAACAGTGGATCTTGAGGAGGAGCAAGAACCACAACCCGATGCACGTTTGGTTGAAACTAGCACTCAACATAAGGATGTTGAGGATGATCAAGTAGTTGATCAATATACACAAAACGTTCGCAAATCTGGTAGAATTAATAGTCCACCTGAAAGATATGGATTTTTCGTAGATGGATACTATGTGGTAGATTCCGATGAACCAACCACCTATCGTGATGCAGTGTCCAATTCGGATTGTGACAAATGGCTCTAGGCCATGAGCGTTGAGATGCAATCCATGCATGACAATCAAGTATGGGACTTGGTTGTACCACCTCTTAACTCCAAAGTAGTTGGAAGCAAGTGGGTTTTCAAGAAGAAAACTGATATGCATGGAAACTTGGATACTTATAGGCTAGACTTGTAGCAAAGGGTTTCACTCAAACTCAAGGGGTTGATTATGATGAAACTTTCTCACCTGTTGCGATGCTAAAGTCTATAAGGATATTATTTGCCATAGCTGCTCATTATGATTATGATTGGCAAATGGATGTCAAACCCGCTTTCCTAAATGGATATCTTGAGGAAGATGTCTATATGGTTCAGCTTGAAGGTTTTGTCGATCCAAAACATCCTAATAAAGTATGCAAGTTAAAGAAATCAATCTATGGATTGAAACAAGCATCGAGAAGTTGGAATCACCGTTTTGATGAAGAAATAATTAAATTTGGATTCATCAAGAACGCTGATGAAGCTTGTGTATATAAGAAAGCTAGTGGGAGCATCATCACTTTCTTAGTGTTGTATGTTGATGACATACTACTATTTGGTAACGACATTCCAACCTTGGAAGGTGTAAAAACCTGGCTTGGAAGTTGTTTTTCCATCAAGGATCTCAGTGAGGCCGCCTATATTCTAGAATAAAGATCTATAGGGATAGATCAAGGCGGTTGATTGGTTTAATCAGAGTGCATACATTGATAAAATCTTGAAAAGGTTCAAGATGGAGAAATCTAAGAAAGGTATGGTACTTATTCAAAGGGGAACGATATTGAGTGCGACTCAATGTCTTAGCTCAAAGGATGAACAAGATAAAATGAAGGCAATCCCATATGCATCTGCTATTGGATCCATCATGTATGCAATGATATGCACTCGACAGGACGTGTCATGTGCCTTAAGCATGACAAGCCGATACCAGCAAAATCCTGGAAACAGTCATTGGATGGATGTTAAGAACATACTTAAGTACCTAAGGAGGACAAAAGATATGTTCCTAATCTATGGATCTGGTGATGAGGAACTCGTTGTAAAAGGTTACATGGATGCGAGTTTCCAAACCGATCGTGATGATTCACAGTCACAATCGGGATATATTTTATCTGAATGGAGGAGCGGTCTCTTGGAAGAGCTCCAAACAGGATGTGGTGGCTCTATCAACTACAGCATCTGAATACGTCGCCGCCTCATTGGCAGCTCAAGAAGCTGCATGGTTGAAGAAATCATTGTCGATCTAGGGGTGTCCCTTCCATTCAGACCCCTAGAGATCTTGTGATAACGAGGGTGCGATTGCTCAAATTAAGGAACCTCGTGCTCATCAAAAGACCAGGCACATTGAGCGGAGATTCAACTACATACGAGATGAAATTGAAAAGGGAAAGATATGTATTCGCAAAGTTCACACGGATCAGAACATTGCGGATCCTCTCACGAAGCTCCTTGAAAAGGCAAAGCATGAAGGTCATACTTGTGCCATGGGACTTCGATATTCTAGTGATTGGATTTGATATGTAAATTTTGTATTTGGATATATGGAACTCTTTATTATTTGAATAAAATTATTTGGTTATAATGTTTCAATTAATATTCCAATTTAGCATGTTTAACCATGAGTAAATTGCTTACTCTAAATGTCCGTAGTCATTCAGACTGTGGGAACAAGTATGAGGGTAAGATTATTATGAACTTGGATTGGTTGATATTCAATAGGATGAATATAGAGCAATGGGTTGCTACCAATGTTCATAGATATTTGTGGGATATAAATATTGGACTAACCCGCAACTCAAACTTTACTACATGGAATCTTATTGATTGATCATAAGTAAATTTGAGTAAAGGTGAATATCATTTGGTATCCTCGGACCTGAGATACATATTGGGTTTTGATATTCACCAAGTGTCATACCTTGATCCTGTTATCCGCTGTTCTGAAATAACGGACAGTACATGAGACTATGTTCAGATGTGACACAAGGTGATTGTGAGAAACGTATGTAGTCAAGATGGGATTTGTTCCTCTTATTCGTTGAGAATTAGATGTCTAAGGCCTGGATAAGTTAAATCAACAAGGAATGATCACTCTGTGTCCTTGGATCTAACATGACATCTGTAACAAAAGGAGATGATTAATTCACCTAAATCATTTCAAGTAGGATACTTGAATGGGATGATGTTATTGAATGGCTATAAGTCATGTGTATTAAGGGTAGTAAACCGTTGTTAGACGGTATTTACTGCTTGCATCAATTTTCTATGAATCTTGTGCAAGTGGGAGATTGTTAGATTCTATATGCCCAAGACACATAGAACATTGATGCAGTTAGTATGTAATGATCCAAGTCGGGTTATACCCAATAACAAGCTTTGCAAACACAAACAACATTTAATTGACGATATGATCATGAAATTAATAACCACACCAAATTTAGAAAATAGGTTTTCTAATAAGTTGCATATGATGGAACAACTTATTAGGATATTTTGTTCATGATTATTATTTGTAATGTTATTTAAATAGGTTAGATAACATCAAATAATAAAAGGGGTTTATAACTTATGCAATTAAATGGTTAATTGTATAACTTATTAAGTGACTAGTTTTATATATTATGTGTGTGTGTTTAAGAGGGAAAAACCTTTTCTTTTAAAAGATTTTTGGCCGCCCCACTTGAAGGGGATTGGCCCTTTTGTCTCTTGAAACACACACAATAAAGCATGTCATACACTCCAAAATCTTCACCTCTCTCATTACATTCAATATTGAACCAAAACACTCCTCTCTCTCTCAAACATCCTCGGCCTAAGCAGCAGATTTGGGGTTTTCTTTTGGTTTGCTTTGGTGTTCATCTCCCTAACAAGAAGAGTGTTTGCACATTAGCTTGGGGTATACAAGCTTGAGGGGTCCTTCCTTGGAGCCTTGCCGAATCTTAAGCATCTTACCACTCTTCCTTGGTTGACTTTTAGCTGGAGAAAGGTAGTTAATCACAGCTCCATGTAGCTATGATTTTATGTACATTTACATATTGTTCATAGCTTGCTTATTCACATATATGATCCTTTTGTTTTGGGTTTGTTTCATTCATATATATGTCACCATAAAACATGAAATTTCAGCTATATATATTCATATTTTAAAAAATATATATATCCGCTGCGTTTTCTGAAAGTTTAAGAGGTTAAACTCAGTTTTATCTTCCAACAAACCCTATAATACTGATGTCTTTACACCTGTTACAAGACTTGAGGCAGTTAGGATCTTCCTTGCTTATGCTGCTTCCAGAACTTTACTGTCTACCAGCTTGATGTCAAGTGTGCCTTTCTATATGGGGATATAGATAGGGAAGTGTATGTGTGCCAACCTCCATGATTTGAAGTCCCACAACATCCTCACTATGTGTGCAAATTGGATAAAGCTCTATATGGGCTGCATCAAGCACCAAGGCTGTGGTATGAGACTTTGTCTCAATTTCTCCTCAAGAATGGCTACACCAGAGGAACCATTGATAAGACTTTATTCATAAGGAAGTCTAGCAAGGAAATTTTGCTTGTTCTATTCTACGTTGATGACATCATATTTGGTTCTTCAAATGACCAAATGTGTAAGGACTTTGAAAGCATTATGAAGAAGACGTTTGAGATGAGTTCTATGGGAAAAATGGATTTTTTTCCTTGGAATTCAGGTGAAGCAATTTAAAGAAGGCTTCTTCATCAATCAATCAAGTATGTCAATGACATCTTAGAAATATTTGAGATGAAAGATTGCAAGCCAGCCAAGACACCCATACCTAGAAACCATAATCTTTGTCCTAGCCTTGAGGGGGAGGATACTGATCAATATCAGTATAGGGCAATTATTGGTTCTTTGATGTATCTTACAGCCATAGACCTCATATTATGTTTGCAACTTGCATCTGTGCAAGATATTAGGCTGCTCCAAAGGTCTCTCACCTAGCTGCTGCAAAGAGAATCCTCGGATACCTCACAGGAGCACCTAAATCAGGTCTCTGGTATCCAAGAAATAGTGATTTTAATCTCTATGGATAATCTGACAGTGACTATGGTGGCTGCAACATTGACAAGAAATCAACATCAGGAGGATGTCAATTTCTTGGTGGAAGGATCATCTCATGGCAATGCAAGAAACAATCTTGTGTCTCTACATCAACTGCTGAAGCTGAATACATTGCTACTGCTAGCTACTGTGCTTAGTTGCTATGGATTCAGAACCAGATGTGAGACTATGGATTCAACTTTATGAGTACTCCGTATCCATATTGACAACAACAGTGCTACCTCCATTACTTAAAATCCGGTGAAGCACTCCAAGACAAAGCATATTGACATCAGGTACCATTTCATTAGAGATATTCATGAGAAAAAACTGATTAAGCTAGTCAAAGTTGATTCAAATGAACAATATGCTGATTTGTTCACCAAAGCTTTTGATGAACAAAGATTTAAGTATCTTATAATAGCTATTGGGATGATAAACATTGATTAACTTACCTCTTTTGAAAACCTTTTAATATGTAATGTCTTATGTCAATACAATTTAAGCCCTGTTACAAAAGATCTCTCTAAAATTTTCTAAGTATAAATTTCTTCCGAAGAGAAATTAACCCTTGGAAGTTATCTTCATATCTTCCGAAGCAAAATTTCTCCAAGGATAATTTTCTTCTCGGAAGAGTTTTTAGTCTCGGAAGAAGCGATTGATTTCATATCAGATCTACTTCCGAAGCTTACAAAATCACTCCCTTCGAAAAGTAATTTCTACTCTCGGAAGTAACTTTTACCTTCGGAAGTAGGAATTGCCTTCGGAAATGTTTTATATTCGGAAGAGAGATTTTACTGTGTAACGGAAATCTCTTGGGCCCCATACTGTAAAAGCAAAGATTTTGTTAATGATGTGGATTATTTAACTGAATTAAACCTTACCGCCCCTGTCACTTCATCCACTAAACCATCATTTCACCTTATCCTAACACTTTACCGCCATTCCACCCTCTTTTAAATAATCCTGACTGTTCACTCTCATCTTCTTACCATCAATTTTACAGCCCTAAAAGTTTCCTTGCTTCCAAATTCACCCAAACTCAAACTACTTTACTTTCACTGTTACAATTGCCCTAAATCCTCAACATAACCAAGCCGCACTCCTTTATTCTTCAAGAGATGCGGACTTCTCTGAAATCATCTCCTTCCTTACCCAATCATCCTACTACATAGCCTTGACTATTAATCCCACAATTTACCTTAACCACATCACTGAATTTTGGGGAAACAGTCAAGTCGAAACCCTAAATGGGGTTCGTGTAATACTATCCCACATTTGTGGCCAAGAGTTGGTCATCTCTGAACAACTCATCAGGGAGCATTTGGAGCTTCATGATGAAGGTGCCCCTACTGAGTTCCCAAAGGCAGATTTAGACAGCACATACATCCTCATAAGATATGGTGGAGATGTGAGCAGGTCGACTGTCTATAAATACAACTTCTCCTACAACTGGAAGTTCCTCCTGCACATTGTCCTTCGCTGCTTGTCAAACAAATCTGGGGGATAGGATCAAATCCCATATGAACTAGGGTGCCTAGTTCATGGATTGGTGCGAGGCTTGTGCTTTAACTACTCAAGATTTGTGCTGCTCAATCTCATTGGAAATCTTCAGAGGGAAACATTCTTTATGTATCCCAGATTTCTTTAGCACATCATTAACTGTGAGTTGGACCAGAGTCGGCTTGCCTGTCTGTCTGTCCATTACATGAGGCCAAACATCTTCAAGACATTGAAGAGGGTATCCGCCAACTTCACTGGAAGGTACACTTCTCTACCTCCTAGTATGACTGAGCACATGGCTCCTGGTGACATCCCTGTTCACCCCACAGGTGATGAACCCACACCAGCAACTGCAACCACAATGCCAACACTACCTTCTCCTCCTATCACCATTACCTACACAAGACGCCCCAAACGAACCCTTGTTCAATCTACTCTGTTTGAACAAGCTCCTCCTGTTCAACCTAAAAAGGCTAGAGTGGAACATTGGGCTCCCACTCAGTTTGAGGTCTCACCTTCCTTCACCATTGACCTCAATATGGGTCTTGAGTCTCCTCAGTCTCAAAGCCATGATCCCATTACCCAATCTGAAATCCCTCAGGGTGAGTCTTTACACTCCTCTGAGCAGCCAATAAGGACAACCCTATCAGAGGCTCAATGCCTGTAGACATTGACCAAGGTCCCAGGTCAGTAGGTTTAACCTCCTTATCTTTCACTAACCTTCTCTTTAAAACTGATAAAGAGATAACATTTTTCCATGGCAATGATGTTGATTTACAACACCCTCTCCAAGATCAACAGAGCCTAGAGAGACCTCTTATCTCTAGCCCCCATCAGAAAACCATTATTGAGTTGAGTCCCACTGATATGGAGGGGACTCATGCAGATTCAGCTGCCACTACAGAAGTGCCTCAATGGACCTTATGGACAGTGGTAATGATTCTGAGATTGAATCTAACCATGCCTTTTGATGACTCTGCAAGAGACATCACTAAGCAAGGGAAACCAAGGTGCCAAGAAACCACATCTGGTGGTGAGGCTGAACATACTAGGTATGTTACCTCATCTCCCCGTGATTCTTCAAAAGAAGATGAGGGAAGCATGAAACTCTTCATTACAGACCTACTATCTAAAGTCTCAAACCTCGAATTCAAGGTTAGGACTTTAGAAGAAAGGTCCGCCACTCAACAACTTGAGATTGACAATCTCAAGGCTCAACTTGCTGAGAAACAGATTGAGAGATTTTTTAGGCATGTACCTGTTTAGGTCTCCTTGACCTCTTCCTCCAGCTCATCTACCTCTTAAGATGATGCTACCAAAAAGGGGGAGAGTGTTCAGAGACAAACATATGGAGACCCACAGAGCCAATCTTCAACTTCTAAATATTTGACTCCTATCACAACTTCTTCTTAGCCATCTCAACTCAGTTCTTGTTGAGTTCTGCTCGTGATCAGCCAAGTCTTGATGCTGCCATGATTTACTTTGGAGCTGAAGAGCTTCAGAGGCTTACTACACCTTCTACCACAGTGGAGGAAGTTGGTCAACCTCAGGTCCACATGGAACCTGAGATTCAATTCGAAGGGGAAATGGGGACTGATGGCCCAGCAACTAAAACAGTTGGGACAAAATCTGCATTCTCTCTTACTTCCGAAGCTGAAGTTAAAGCCTCGGAAGAACAAGTTGAATCTTCCGAAGCTGAAATGGAAGCTACGGAAGGACCGATCAATATGTCCGAGGAACTGATCATCACAGATGCAATCCTAGAAATGGCATCTGAGGTGAACAGTGAGGACTTTCTGGATCAACCTCCTATCCAGACACCATCTTTACCTCTCACACAATCAGTATCCATTGTCCAAGAACCACCAAAGTCAAGTTCCTCAAAAGATACCAAAGGAAAACGGAAGATGACTGCGGAAGAGCTTCAGAAAGAGGAGAAGATTGAAAAGTTGAAAAGAAAAGGGAGACCTTCAACTGGGAAGTTGTTGGCTGCTAATACAAAAGCAGCTGCAGCCAACCAGGAAGCGGTCGACAACAAAAAGAGAGAAGAGATCATTGACCGGCTTATTCAGCTGGGAGCTGCCAGTGAAGAAACACACCTGCTACCATTAGAGGAGTTGGTGAAACTAGAAAGGGCAACCAAGCTATAGCAGAAAGCAGCAAGGTTGGCCTCAGAGGATGAGAAGGAAAAGGAACAAAGGGAAGCTGACACGCAGCTCAGGAGGGAAAGGATAAATTTCCTAACCTCCAGAGGCTTCTCTCTTCAAGAACTTTCTCCACACAATGATGAAATGATCCTTTGGCTCATCAACAAATAGCAGGATCAAATGGAGAAAGAAAGAAAAAGAGCTGCAAGAGAAAAGTTGAAGGAGAAGAAGAAGAAAGAGGAAGAAGCAAGGGCATCTGCAACCAGGAAGATAGGTGGCAAAACCTGGATGAAGGACTATCTTCAGGCTCACGGCTTCTCTGGAAGGCAGGTGGGTCCCATGTATGAAAGGATACTCCAACGAATTGTCAGTGAGATCAAAGCTGACATTCGTTCGGGGAAAAGAAGAGAGATGTACATAAGGGTACAGGGGATAACCTTCTCACCAACCACTCAACCCCAACCTGAACCTATTCCATCTCCCTTTACCATCAAAACTAACCTCACACTCCTGAACCTACACCTTTACCTTCATCTACTTCTTCACCTCAACCACCAAAACTGCCCATCCTTCAACCTAAAACTCTAACCGAACCACCTCACCACATCCTACCCCTCAACCTTCTCAACCATCCCCTCAGCCTTCCAAACATCTCTCTCTAGAAGAGTTAAAAAGCATCAAGAACAGGCTCATCAACTACACAACCCTGAGCGATATCTCCTGTGAGGAAGACTCCATCAAGCTAATCTATGTGGATGGATCTTCACGTTCCCTCACAAGAGATCAATTTCTTGATCTACCCAGAGGAACACTGGACCAGGCTGCAGTACTTCTAGGAATCAACTCAGAATCATTAAATGATGAAGAGAAGAAACTAAGAAGGAAGCTGGTGACTCTATTGGATACAAAGAAAGAGGACAAGATTCCTAGTCAGTCTCTTGTGGCTAGAAAGAATATACTCTGATGGAGGTTCGATGAAGCTACTCATAACTTTGTTGTGGAAAGAGAGAACGGTGAAGTTAACAGGCTGAATGCCACCTCTCTGCTACACTCCAGCAGGTTTGATATTGCTGAGTTAGCAGAGAAACCATTCTCTAACCCCTCCAACTCTGAAACTGCTGCTCACATCAAGAATCATCTCAGCAGTCTTCATCTAGCTGAGTTAACAACAAAAGCCAAGATTGAGGAAGAGTTGAGATTAAGAAGAAAGGAAGACAAGGATAGATCTCCCACCAAGGGCACAACCTTTCTACAGATGGTGGAAGGTCCTGAATTGGAACCTATAGTTTGATGGGAATATGATTATAGCTCCCATCAACTAACTCTTTTCAGATGGCCACAACAAAGGGTACATATCATTCAAGGAGACAGACTGGAGATCCTGTCAACCAAAGATTTGTACAAACTTCTCAGCACTACATCAGGGAAGAACAAAGAGACTGATAAGTATTTACTCTCCCTGGTGTTGAAAGTTTTGAGGAGCAGAAACAAGTGAGGTTTTGGTAGCATCAGCCTAGGGGGAGTTTGTTGGATTAAGAAGAAGGCTGGTGCAACCAAAACCAAATTACTTAGAAAAATTTTGGTGTTGCTTACAAAAGCTTCCGAAGCCAAGTGTGGAACTTCCGAAGGAAGTAGAGTTCTTCCGAAGACAAAGTGAAAGTTCTACTTTCAAAGGCAAAACTCTACTTCCGAAGATAAGTATTCACTTCCTAAGATGACGTCTCAAACGAAGAAATTAGAAGACTACTTCCAAAGTATGAAGAAAGCAGAAGTTCTCAAGCCTCGGAAGAAGCAGCCTCTTCCGAAGTATAAGTGGCTTCGGAAGTACTTGTTCTTCCGAAGCCATTTAACCTTCGGAAGACACTGCTATGAACCGGTGGACATAAGTATGGTGTCTGATACTCAGCTACAGACCTCTGATACTGCATGGTGTTTTCTCAAAGAGCCATGTAGTTGACCATACTTTATTCCACTATTCATCTTTTTATGTTAGTACAAGTTACCAACTTTAGTTGGTAACAAAAGGTAAGTCAGGGATATGTCCTGACTACCATATCTCAGATAAAGTCCTATCTAAGATACCTTAAACTATAGCTTTGTAGTATTTGCTTTAGTTAGAGGATTCCAGCTGGTATCAAAGTATATCCGGCTATAAGTAGTATTATATATAGTCTCTCATTGTAACTCATAAGAACATGCTTGTAAGAGTCTTGTAATATTTGAATTGAGAAGCAATATATGCAAGTACCTTGAAAATTACTTCTTGTGTTCTATTATTACTTATTATATTGTTATCAATTCTTAAAGATTATGCTTTCATCGAGAGTGTTGGTTAAGTGAGTTTGAGAGAAAACCAAGTGTTTAGTGACAAAAACCGATCTTGCAGGTCACTACTCCAAAAATTTGAAAGGAATGATAGAGGGCCAGTTGCCTTTGGAGGAGATGAAGGTGGTTACATTTCTGGAAGGGGCAAGGTCACAAATGGTAAGCTCAGCATTGAAAAGGTAAACTTTGTCAAGGAGCTTGGGTACAATCTTCTGAGTGTATCCCAATTTTGTGATTAGAGTCATAACATGCTCTTTACTGAGCATGAGTGCATTGTTCTCAAGCCCGGGGTGGTCATTCATCATGAGCATATTATGCTTAGAGCCCCCAGGAAAAGGAACATGTACAAGATGGATCTGCAAGAAACATCTCCCTTTGGAGAAGTTTCATGTTTTCTGTCTAAATCCAATAGTGATGAGTCTTTCCTATGGAATAAAAGAATGTGCCATGTAAACTTTAAGAATATGAATAAACTGATTAAGAATGATTTGGTAACTGGAATGTCAAAGAAAGAGTTTAAAAGTGATGACCATTGTGTTGCATGCCTGAAAGGGAAGCAACACAAGGTATCTCACAAGCCTAAGGAAAGAAACTCCATCACTACTCCCCTACACTTCTTACACATGGATCTCTTTGGCCCCACTAGTGTAATGAGTCTAGGAAGGACCCCTTATTTTTTGGTGATCACAGATGACTTTAAAAGATTCACTTGGGTCATCTTTCTTAGAACTAAGGATGAGACTCTTGAGATTCTGAAGAATTTCATCTTGAAGATTGAGAATCAATCTGATAACAAGGTGAAAAACATAAGAGTGATCAGGGAACTGAATTCAAGAACTAAATCCTTGATGCATTTTATGATGAAAAGGGTATTACAAGACAATACAATGCTCCCAGGACTCCTCAACAAATGGTGTTGCTGAGAGGAGAAACATGACACTGATTGAAACTGCAAGAACCATGTTGTCTGACTCTAAGCTGCCCATCACCTTTTGGGCAGAGGCAATCAACACTGCTTGCTATGTGTAGAATAGAGTTTTAGTGGTTAAGACTCATGGCAAGACTCCTTTTGAACTTTGGCACAAGAGGAAACCTTTCATTGGTTTTCTCAGGTCATTTGGTTGTCCTTACACCATCTTGAATACCAAAGATCAAATTGCCAAATTTGCTAAGAAATCAGATGATGGACACTTTATTGGATACTCTTCCCAAGCTAAGGCTTACAAAGTATACAATCTTAGAACTAAAATTGTTGAGGGGTCAGCCAATGTGACTTTCAATGAACACACACCCTGTGTGGTTCGTCTGGTCCTGATTGGCTATTTTATCTTGATTTAGTTACCAAATATTTTAACAAATCTTGTGAGATTGTTTCAGGATCTACAGAAAACTTAAATACAGGTGATCCTGATCCAAGATTGAGCTGAGAAGACCTTTAAGTAACACATCTTCAGCTCCAGTTGGGACTACTTCTGCAAATAAAGTCTCTATCAGCACCACAATGACAAACTCAGCTGATACATCTAGTATGCCTTCAAATCCAGCTCAGAGGCTCCACAACCAGATACAGATACTTCAAATGTAGAAGACAATGGTAGTGGTGATAGTGATCAAGACTTTCTTGATGCTGATAACCACTCCATAGATGACAATATCAATGATGCCACACACTCCTTGGATCAAGTTTCTCTTGATAAGTGTGCTAATGTGGTGGAAGAAACATCTATGCCAAATATAAATTTCTCTAATTTAGATCTTTCTCAGCAACTTGCTATGATCCCTCAGCTAAGGATCCACAAGTCTGACCGTATCACAAACATCATTGGAGATGTTGTCATAGGGGTAAGAACAAGATGACAAACCCATGAAGCAAATGTTTGTCTTCATTCTTGTTTCTTATCCTAGATAGAGCCAAAGAAAGTTGATGAGGTTCTGAAGGATGGAAGTTAGGTTGAAGCTATGCAAGAGAAGTTGCTTCAATTCAAAAGATAGAAAGTTTGGAACCTTTGTCCTCTTCCTCATGGGAAGACTACCATTGGAACCAATGGGTGTTTAGGAACAAGAAGGATGATAGAGGCATTATCATCAAGAGCAAAGCTAGACTAGTTATTCAAGGATACACACAAGAAGAAGGAATTGACTACACTAATGTCTCTGCTCCTGTAGCAAGACTGGAAGCTGTTAAGATATTTCTGGCATTTGCTGCATCCAAGAACTTTAAGGTCTATTAACTTGATGTAAAGTGTGCTTTTCTGTATAGAGTGATTGATGAGAGGTGTATGTCAAACAACCACCTAGTTTTGTAGATCCTGATCATCCTGATTATGTATGCAAGCTTTACAAAGCTCTTTATGGGCCACATCAGGCACCCAGGAAGTGGTATGAGACTCTATCTCAGTATATTTGCAAACATGGATACAGGAGAGGTATTATAGATGGAACTCTCTTCATCAAAGGATAGGGAAATGACATATTGCTAGCTCAAGTGTATGTAGATAACATCATCTTTGGTTCAACTAATCCAAAGCTCTGTAAAGACTTTGAGAAGCTGATGAAGATAGATTTGATATGAGTGTCATGGGGAGCTCAATTTCTTTCTAGGAATTCAAGTGAAGCAAGTTGAAGATGGCATCTTCATAAGTCAGTCAAAGTATGTTCAAGACATACTCAAGAGGTTCAACATGACTGATTATAAGATTGCTAAGACACCCATAGCTAGAAATCACTCCCTTGGACCTGATATTGAGGGGGAGTGTGTAGATGAACACTTATACAAGGCTACGATTGGGTCTCTTATGTATCTTACAGCTAGCAGGCCTGATATTATGTTTGCCACTTGCATCTATGAAAGATATCAAGCCAACCCTAAGATGTCTCACCTTATTATTGTCAAAAGGATTCTAAGATACCTTAAAGGTGCTTCAACACTTGGTCTATGGTATCCTAAGAATCTTGACTTCAATATGTATGCTTATACAGATAGTGATTATGGTGGTTGTATCATGACTGCAAAGTCTACATCTGGGGGATGTTAGTTTCTTGGTGGAAGGGTTGTCTCATGGCAATGCAAGAAACAATCATGTGCCTCTGCATCAACTGTTGAAGTTGAATATATTGTTGCTGCAAGCTGTTGTGCTCAAGTGCTTTGGATTCAGAATCAGATGCTAGACTATGGGTTAAATTTCAAGGAGACTCCCATTCACATAGACAACAATAGTGCTATCTCAATCAGAGAACCCTGTGCAACACTCAAGGACCAAACACATCAACATCAGGTATCATTTAATAAGAGATAACTATGAAAAGGGATTAATTAAACTAGTCAAAGTTCACACATATGAACAATATGTTGATCTGTTTACAAAGGCTTTTGATGAACAGAGATATAAATATCTAATATCAGCTATTGGGATAATCAACTTTGAGTAGGTTTTTCTTAAAATTAATTCTTATTATTTCTTAAAAAAATATGTGTGCCCTAAGTTGTCTAGTTCATCACTTTCATAAGCCCTTGTTTTCTTTGGATAAAACTTTTTGAAGACTTTCCTTAGAGTTATGATAATTTTGATCCTTCGGAAGTTACGTTTTTAACTTCGGAAGAAATTTATGCCTTTAAAACAACTAACTGTCCAAGTATTTTACCTTCGGAAGAAATTTCTGAAATATCTTCTGAAGCTTAAAATCTCCTTTGGCACTTATGTGTTTCAAGGACAATCTTCTTCCGAAGCAAATTAACTCTTGGGAAGTTTTTTTCTTTTGCATAAAACTCTCAGGTCTTGATTTTCTTCCAAAGTCAAAATTCTCAGAATCCTTAGGAAATTCTTCCGAAGTCATTTTAGCTTCGGAAGCTTTTTATTAAAACTTCCAAAGATAATTTACCTTTGGAAGCTTTTTGACTTCCAAGAAAACTACTTTTTGAACAAAAGTAAACTACTTTTTCAGAGGTAGGACCGACATTTGGATTTCAAAGTTTATCCTCTCTTATTAAACTTTATTTGAAATCCTTTTCACATATAAACCCAATGGTTTCCCCCTCTTTCTATCGTCTGATTCTTTCCTCCAAACCTAAAACCCCAAATTTCATTTTGAAATCCCTTTCTTTCATCTTTCTTCATCCTTAAGCTCTCTCAAAATGGCCAACCCTCATCACAGAAATGACCCGAACTTTACCATGCAGTTACACAGGCAACACAACCAGGTTGCTCTGTTGAACTCTGAGAAATATCCTCATTTCTCAGAGATTTGCCGTTTCTTAGCTCTGTCAAATTATTTCACCTCCTAACAATTGATCCTCCACTTTATGAGGATCAATTGCTAGAATTCTGGAAGACCTGCCAAGAGGTCGTTATGGATGGGGAGAAGGCACTTTCTGGCACAGTCCAGGGGAGAACAGTCTTCATCACTCCGGCCATCATCAACATGCATCTTCAGCTAGATGATGAAAAAAGTGAGGTGTTCTTTCCAAAAGAAGTTGTTAACCATTCCTTCATGTAGATGGGCTATGAGGGAGACTATTCTGTCAAGATCTTCAGGAAAGGGAAGGTCTCATCCCAGTGGAAATTCCTGCTCCATGTGGTTATCCACAGCTTATCAAACAAGCATGGTGGATGGGACCAGATTCCTGAGGATCTCTCCTTCATTGTCCATTGGATGGTTCAGGGAGTCAAGTTCAGGTACTCTCAGTTTGTATATACAAATTTGCTTGCTAACTTAGACTCCTTAGAGTATAACATGTTCCCTAGATATGTTCAATACATTCTTAACTGTGAACTGGGCTCACAGTTAAAGGGAACATTTAATATTCTTAAACTGGGACAGATGAAGCCCGGTATCTTCAAAATTTTGAGATAGCTCACTGTTGGCTTCTCTGGGGTAAAAACTGTAACATCTGCCCATTTTGAAAATGTAGACCCGAACCCGTTCTGTTGGTTTTATAAATCAAGCACATTAATTCAAACTATTTCTATCATTTTGGTGATTTTTAAAAACAATCAATGTGTTATTTAACTAATTTCATGAAATTGGTGATTTAAAATTTTCATTTAATCTTCCATTTAATAAGTTTATAAATTTATGTGGTTTTATATAACATTTATTAAATTCTAATTATTATATAAAATAATAATTATATTCCAAAATTCTATAAAAGTTATATAAGTTTATATTAAACATGAGATTTATAATGATAAATAGATGTATCAAGATTATCATTTTTTACCACCTTAATAATTTGATAATTAATAAGATATATAATTTATTTAATGTTTAATAAATAAATAAATGAATTAATCATTTATTATTTGGATTTTATGAAGTATAGGGTTAGAAATGTATTTATTTAAAACTTTATTTTAAAAGTTTTGGCATAAAATAATAACAATATGAAACCCGAGGGGCTGAAAGTGTAAATTGTTAAACCAACCCCCCTCCTATCCCTTTGATCCCGTGTACCGGTCAATCTCCGGCCAAGGAACTCCAGCGACCATCCAACCTTTCCAAAACGTCGGTTCAAACCTAATTAAACTGTTCACTAAGCTTCGCGACCGTGATTCAAACTTGATACATGATTAAATCAAATAACATTCTCGTAATCTCAATGTAATTCGGAACTTATGCCATACAACATTTGATCCATTACAACTCGAATAAAGACCAAATGATTCGTTTATCTGACCCAAAACGCCCCTGAGATCAATTCTTATTCAAACGTATGCATCATTGCGAGTTAAATCGTGTTAATGCTCATGAAATGAAATCGAAACTCGCTTACCAAGTCATAACTCGATCGATCAGAAACAACCAAAATTAACATCATAAAATTATAGGAAAACATTGCATTCTATCCCTGTACATCATTCGAACCTTCAATTCCATCTGAAACACACACACATCTCGTGTTCGATCACCATCATCTTCTTCGACCTGCAACTAATCGGGACCAAAGATTGATGCAATAATCCTTTTTCAATCTACCTTTTGTTTTTAGCATTCTTTAAACGTCCTAATTTCTTGTAATGAATTCCAACCTCAAGTTATTCTTTTTTTATCATTTAGGACATCACCTTTGACTCTTGACATTCAAGTTTTCTTATGTACTCTACAACCACCACTATACTTGTGAGTTTTCCATGTGAGTATTTCTATACCCTTTTTTCATATTTTCACACTTTAGGATGGAACGTGTTACCTTATAATTGTTGCACTTGTAAAAAGTTTAAATCTTGTAAACTTATGTCAATTCACTTGTATGTCGTGGTTAGTTGATTTTTGTAGCTACCATGTAATGTCGATTATATGTACAATCATTAACTATTGCTAGCCTGGCGACGTCATAGATCTATGGGCCTGACAAGCCTACTTGGTTGATCCAAGTACTCTTAGCTAATCGTATATACTTGTAAACGTTTGAGACTTGTAAAACTATCAAGGTTTGATTGTGCATTCTGTCTTACATCCCTAGTTACTTTGTTCACTAATCTATGACATGAATTGCCATCTTTTATATACTTATGTATTGAAAACTATGGAAATCTTACCAATATTATTGTTGACCTTTTATTTTTAACAGGTTTCAGGTTTAATACTTGAGGTTTCTCTTCATGCTCATATAAGACTTGGACCTTGTTTAACTAAACATGTTATTTCTTAGTTTGAACCTTTTGTATTGTATGGACTTATTTGTCTTGTACTGTTCAATGATTAATGATATTTAATATTATTTCAACTTAATTAGTTCCATGTGCTATGAACAATCGTTTCACATTCGTCTGCCCCAATGATTCCGTCGTCGGTCGAGGTGTGACAAAAATAGCCTTGGTCCCAAAAATGTTAGAGCTCATTGCTCAAGGTGACAACCTAGCGGCACCAACTAGTGTTGAACCCACACCTTCTACTTCCCAACCACCTAAACAGCCACAAATCACCCTCACCTACCAAAGAAAATCCAAACGAACCCCTACTCAGACTATTCATTCTGTGGAGGCCCCCATACACTTAACCACATAGGAAGAAGTGGACACTGGAGCTCCCATTTCTCCTGAGGAGCAGACCACTCCCATCTCTTCAAAGATCAGTGCTGAGGTTCCTCATGCTTAGCCTGATGAGCTCATAAGCCCAAATGCCTTAAGCCATCACTCTGAGTCTCAACACTCAATGATCAACCTTCAGGGGAAATGCAGGATCGGTTAAGGTCACTTAACACTTAGTTTTTCTCTCAAACTCACTTTGAACACCACTCGGATGAAGATAGAGTCAATAAGAGTTTATCACAATATAGTAAGTAATAAAGAACACAGATTGTAATTTTCAAGATACTTGCATATATTGCTTCTCAACTCAAATATTACAAGACTCTTACAAGCTTATCTTTTCGAGTTACAATGAGAAACTATATATAATATTACCTACAGCCGGATATACTTTGATACCAGCTGGGATCCTATAGCTAAAGCCTATACTACAAGGCTATAGTTTAAGGTATCTCGGATAAAGTCTTATCTAAGATATGGTAGTCAGGACATGTCCCTGACTTACCTTTTGTCACCAACTAAAGTTGGCAACATGTACTATCATAAAAGGTAAATAGTGGAATAAAGTATTGTCAACTGCATGGCTCTTTGAGAAAACGCCATGCAGTATTAGAGGTCTGCAGCGGATTGTCAGAGACCATACTTATGTCCATTGGTTCATAGCGGTGTCTTCCGAAGGTTAAATGGCTTCGAAAGAACAAGTACTTCCAAAGCCACTTATACTTCGGAAGAGGCTGCTTCTTCCGAGACTTGGGAACTTCTTCTTTTCTTCATACTTCGGAAGTAGTCTTTTGATTGTTCTTCTAAGACTTGATCTTCGGATGCATGCTCTTGACTTCGGAAGTAGAGTTCTGTCTTCGGAAGTTGATCTTTCACTTTATCTTCGGAAGAACTCTACAACCTTTGGAAGTTCCATGCTAAGCTTCGGAAGCCTTGCATGTAGCACCAAAATTATCTAAGTGATTTGGTTTTGGTTGCACCAGCCTTCTTTTTGATCCAATAGGAAAGTTACCATCCCCAGCCTTTGGACTTAAATCAACCTATCCCCAACCTTGACTTCTATACTAATGAAGATCTAGGTTTCAGTGAGTACCATGGTTCTCTCTTCTTTTCCCCTACTCAAAGAGAGATGGGTGCACTATATTATCTGACAATCCCTTTTGAGTTACAGAATGAGTCAAGAACAAAGTTCTTAAACTCAGTCCCTTGATCACTTCTAATTATTTTAACCTTGTGATCACTTTGATTTTCTATTATAAGAATAAAAGATTTTAATGTTTCAGTTGTTTCATCTTTAGTTCTTAAAAAGAATACCCATGTGAATATTGTAAAATCATCAACTATCACAAGGCAGTATGATTTCCTTCTAATTCTCATTATACTTGTGGGACCAAAAAGATCCATGTGCAATAAGTGTAATGGAGTAGTGATAGAGTTAACACTTTTGGATTAGTGAGATGTCTTGTGTTGCTTCCCTTTCAGGCATGCAACACAGTTATCTTTGCAGAAAAATTCCTTTTTAGGCAAACCATGTACCAAGTTATTTTTAGCCAATTTTTTCATTGTCTTCAAATTTACATGACACATACGTTTATGCCAAAGTGTTGACTCATCATTATCAGCTTTGGAAAGAAAGCATGATACTTCACCTATTGGGGAAGCATTGTTCATATCCAGCTTGTACATATCCCTTTTCCTGGGAGATCTAAGAAGCACCAATTCCAGAGGAATGGTCATCCCTAGTTTGAGGATAATGCACTCATGTTCTGTGAAAAGCATCTGGTGCTTTTGATCACAGAATTGAGAAACACTTAACAGATTATGTTCAAGCTGTTTGACAAAGTTAACTTTGTCAACTTTTAACTTACCATTGGATATACTCCCTCTGCCAGAAATATATCCTCTGGCCTCACCTCCAAATTCGACAGGACCTCCATCATAATGTTGAAACTGTTGAAGGAGAGATCTGTTCCTTGTCATGTGCCTGGAGCATCCACTATCTACAATCCAGACATTGTTGTTCTTGTCATATGGATGTCCCTGCACATAATATGAGATTGTTAGTTTTGATTGGAAACCCAAGCCTTGCTGGTCTTGGGTTCTTCCAAGGATAATAACATAATTGAACCAAAAGATATGCATGGGGTTCAATAGATGTCTTTGAAGAAGAGGTTTGGGCTACAGCATCTTCCTTGATCTTCCAGTCCATCCATTGGTCGATCTTAGAGGATGAGCTTATAGAGGCTTTTGCAGCATGGCCTTCTTCTGAAGCTTCTTTCTTTTCAAAAGAAGTCTTCACCACCTTTTCTTCCTAAGCAGTCTTCTTTTAAGATGGTTTCAAGGGAATCTTCTTGTTCTTCCAAACTTTAGCAGAATTTGCTTCTGAGGCCATTTTCCTTTCGGAAGAAAGAGTTTCTTCCGAAAGCAACCTTGCTTCGGAAACCAGCTTTCCCTTCTTCATCACTTGAACCGTTTGAAAAGGTCCAAATGTGAAACCTTCCCTGACTCCTTCTTTTCTAACATTATTTGCATAATGTGTGCTTGCAAGATTGTAGTAACAATCTTTTGCCATGTGGTTGTGCAGACCACACATTATGCATGCAATGTTATTCTTTTGGGACAATGAGGGTTGTTGTTTCTTGGGTTTTTTCTCTTCATCAGCAACCTTTCCCTTCAACTTCTGATCCTTTGGTAGGACAGGTGTGCTGGTATTACATTCCTTTCCTGAATCACAAGTACCTAACACTTGGAATCCAGCTGAGATAAAGACACCTTTCTACTTTGGGTCGATCTTCAGCTTGGACTCAGCCACTTTCTTGGCAGTTCTTCTAGTAGCTTTAGCTCTGCTTCTTCTGGCCTTAGTGGTTAGGATTTGATCTTCACAGGAGGAGATGGGTACAACTACCTGTTCCTTCCCTGTGGTGGCCACTATTGTTGCTTCATCCTTTAACTCTAGTGAGGAAAGGTCGACAGTTGGAACCTCTTGCTCCTCGGTACCACATCTAGGTTGTCTAATAGACTCATAAGAGTGTGGTGGAGCAATTTCATTGGTTCCTAACCCTCCTTTGTTCTGATAACATAGTTTGGAGTGGGAGGATGATGCAAGAATGCTTGGAAGTTCTGCTCAGAAATAACATGCTTCCTGCCTGCCTCAGCAGTGACAAGCTAGGCTTAAGCCTCAGACAATTAGATATCAGATCCTTGATTTTAGTCTTGTAGTTGGTGTGTTCATGTTTTAAAAGAGACACAGTTTTCTCTAACTCCTCAATTTTCTTTTGGTAGTCAGACTCAGCTCTCTTAAAATCAGATTTAAAATATTTAAAGACTCAATATTAGATATGATCTCCATATTGTAATCTTGATAAAGTTTAACTTTACCTATATAGGTTGGAGTACAGAGATGTTCATATACCTGAGTATCATCTGTTCCTGCCATGAGAGCTTGAGCAGGAGTCATATCCTGTACCATGAAGCTCCAGTCAACTTCTTGAGCCATTGCAGCTGTTTCAGTTGACTTTCCAGTGGGCTTTGAGGTTGAGGGATGTGTGGAGGCCTATGGGGTTCTCGGATTGGTCTTTGGTGCCTTGCATTCCCTTGCAAAATGACCGAGTTGGTTACAGTTGTAACACTTTGCTTTGGTCTTGTCAAACCCAAACTTGCTAGTAGTTGGGTTTTGAGGGAATTGCCTTCCATTTCTCTTAAAGAACTTCTTCGCTCTATAAGTTAAAAGATCCAACTATTGGATAATGTCCATATACTCTACATCGTCTGGATTAAAACACTCAAGATCATCAAAATAGTATTGAAAATCACCGGAGTGTCCACTTCCTGAGACAAAGGCACAACTTTCCTGAAAGGAATTGTGTTGAACCTGTTGAGACCTTGGAGTCTCAGGAAAAGTGATGTAAGGTCCAAAAGAGCAGGATGGTTGTTGGTAAGTCAGGTAGTGCTGAGGTTGTGGGAGTGCTGAGCCTTCTACAACCATTAAAGCGTTGCTAGCAGGAAGACTCAGAGGTCGGCTTGCTTGGTGGCCCTTCTTACTTTCCATCTCTAAACGATATCCATCAAGGATGCCGTAAAGTTCAGTCAAAGTAAGAGTGTTCAAGTTCTCTATCCACTTGAAAGAGACGTAGTAAAATGTTCACTCGTTTGGAAGAGCACTCATGAACTTTCTCGTGAGATATCTGAGTTCAGGAGTGATCTTCACAGACTTGTAAGGCCCCGTTCTCGGACGCTTACCCTGGTAAATCATCGCACATAAACATATACTTTCATTTAATCATTCATTAAAACATTGCAGCAGATACATAAAACTAATTTTTCATATCATTACAAATGCTTTTGCAAGTTAATACAAGCGTTCATTTCAAAACATCATTCGTTCGCATTACAATGCAAAAAACATTAACAAAAGAATGCCATTCAAAATGCCAAGTAGCTACTCCATGCCATCCTCAGCAATGCTCACCTACCAACTGGAAAATACATAAAAGTCAGTGTTGCTGAGTGAGTTCTAGTTTTATAAATAATACATACTTTTCTTTCATTAAACCTTCTTTACTTTCACGATCACACATCATACGTATACACAGATAAATCTTATTATCTTCGTCATTCATTCATTCTCATTCTTCTTCTTTCTTCATCGTTCTTACTTTCATTCGTTCATTCATTACTTCATGACATGTACATTACCCCAAACATGTGCACGAAGCGAGTAACTGGGCCTGGGGTCTTCATAGACCTCGAACATTGTGCACGAAGCTGACTCCAGTACCTAGGGCAAGTACATTCACCATTTATCTTTTCTCTTTCATTCCAGATCAATGCCATATGCTATAACCCTGAACATTGTGCACGAAGCAGGTAACTAGCCAGAGGTCTTTCATAGACCTCGAACATTATGCACGAAGCTGACTCCAGTACCTAGGGCAGCGGTAAGATTCCATTCATATGGCCAATCACAAGATTAGACCCCAATGTGCATCCTTTGGGGTAGCTAACCCGCACACCATTGAGCTACACCTGCATTGGTTGGCACCTCCATACGTTGCTTGCAGCCTTCTTACATTCATTCATTCATTAATGCATGCATTCATTCATCATGTCCTCTTTCATATCTTCACTTTAGTTACATAAACTTTCGATTCATCATTAACATAACACATAAAGCTACGGAAGATAAACATTCATCATAATAAGGACATAAACACATCATTCAATCATCACATTTAGGACATCATACATACTAACATACATCATGTATAGTCTGCAACATCATCATCATCATTATGCATATGCATCAATACACATCATTACATGCCATCATACCATCTATGACCCCAAAAGTCACTTACATAACCCCGGAATCTCCTAGGTCAAAGCCTACATTACTCTTTTTTCTCCAAAAAGTCAGAATTGGTCTAAGTGTTCATCCGCATTTGTTTGCTTCAGCATTGACATACTTCATCCATTTTGACTTACTCATCCGCATTTCATACACTTAGTTAAATGCTCATCAGCATTGACATACTTCATCCGCCTTTGTCATCCGCATTTGACTTACTCATCCGCATTTCCCTTTACTTAGTCCATATTCACCGCATTTCTCAGACTTAGTCAAATGCTCATCCGCATTGACTTCATCTGCATTGACCTTCATACGCATTTGTCATACTTAGTCATGCTCATCCGCATTGACTTACTTTGCTCATCCGCATTACCTTTCCATCCGCATTGACCTTTCAACACTTATGTAGATTTTCTAAACTTAACATTGAGCCTTAACATAAGATTTCATCTCAATCACCATTCATCATGTTCTAAGCTTAAAATCAGCTCCTAAGCCTTAGAAACATCATCATACATCATCAAGCATGAACATAATATACCAATCACATCATACATACACATACCAAATAAACCATACGGTCGAACCCATTTTAATGAAAACATACATTCTGCATTCCCGCCCCAAAATTAGTTAAAACTGTAACTAGGGTTCCTAGAACTCACCTTGCAGCTCTTGAGTTTTGGCTTTGTTAGGATCTCAGCCCTTGGTTTAATCGATTGAACAGATTTAGCAGCGGATTAGCTCAGAATTAGACAAATTCAACAAGAACAATTGATATAAAACGATAAAAGAATTTTGTTATAAAGAGAGAAATATCCGACAAAAGGAATATTGCATTAGGATTGTCGGCCTCAAAGGCACGATTACAGGTGAGTCATCTTTCCTTATAAAGAAAAGAATGACGTAGGCTGATGTCACTTGAAAGTGACATGTAACCGTTTTATAACTACTGATGTTTAACAACTACTGAAGATGTCAACAACTGACATCTTCTTACAAATGTTCCTAAGTGTTAAACATCTCATTTACAACTACTGAAAAACATAAAACTACTGAAACTACAACGACTGAAGAACAAGCTCTTCAGTCGTTTTACAAAACTACTGAAACATAAAACATAAAACCTGATATCACAACTACTGAAGAAGTACTCTTCAGCAGTTGTGACAAACTACTGAGGCTTCAGTACTTGATCTTCAGACTTTGACCTTCAGGCGTTTCATCAGCTGATGACTTCAGTAGATATCATCAGCTGATGTCTTCAGTCTTTGTCTTCAGACTTTGTACATCAGTTGTTGATCTTCAGCACTTGTGAACTCTTCAGCTGTTGTACTTCAGTACTTTGGTCTTTCAGCTTCAGCACTTGTGTTCTTCAGCTGTTGTACTTCAGTACTTTGATTCTTCAGCTGTTAAGATCTTCAGCACTTGATCTTCAGCTGTTGTAGTCTTCAGCACTTGTCAAACTACTGATGAGGCTTTCAGCAGTTGTTGTGATACCGTGTGGGACTTAGAGATTTTCTGATCTTGGCTCATTGGTTCTTTTGGTCCAACAAACTCCCCCTGAACCAATGCAGCCAAAACCTCTAACTTATTTATACTCCCACTTATTGATGGCAAAATGTTGGTCTTTTTCCTTCTTGATCAGTAGAGAAGATGACCCATGTACGCTCCGGCCTGGGAAGAAGTCTCTGATGATCTGTTTGGCATGATATGGTTGGGAGCTCTGTATTGGGGACTTGGACACCGAGCTGTTGCCCCAACCATGAGATCTACTTCCCGTGTATCAGCCTATATGATTCCCTGGTGTAAGCCCTTAAAACATGATTTGCTCATCCATTGTCAGCACCTCGGCACACCATCAAATAATCCTTCTCGGCCATACACTTCAGATATGTACTTGGCCTGTTTTCCATTCTTGAGCTCAACCGTGGTTATTTGTCGATAAGCAAACTCATCTGGATGAGTTCCTTCTAAGAGCAGGTTGAGCTCTTCTTGTTTGAAGTTTTCAAGTCTTTGTAAACCAATCCCTTCTTTATAATTTTGTTCTCTAACATCTTTTGAGGTGGTTGTTTGGCTTCATAGGCTTTCTTGAACTCTTCAACAATTTCCCAAGGGGACACTACAAGCACCACAGTGATGTCTTCGTCGACAACTCTCTTCACTTGGCCCTTGTATCTTGAAGGATTTCTTTCTTGACAATCCGGTGTGCCACCCTAGGATCAGGCCATATCCTTACTCTTTCCCTTTGGTATTGAAAGGTATTAGCAAGGGTGTACAATCTTAATACTTCTTTCTTCATGCTGATCATTGAAGAGGATGTAGCATATGCTTTGTCAATGCTTTTCAGCATTTCCTCATCATGTTTTTGCATCTGTTCCTCTTCAATCTTTATCATTACATCATGCTTTGAGAAGCAGGAGTGATGGACATTGTTTAGCCTTAGGCAAAGTAATGACTGCAGAGAGTGGCAGTCTGTCTTCATCCTCCCTTCTCTCTTCATCAGGCCTCAGTACCTTTCTTTTCTTTGGCTAGGTACATCACTGGCAATGGGTTTTTGAGGTAAAGGATTTGGTTTTGTGGGTTGGATGGTTGGTTTAGAGGGTAAAGGAGTTGTTTTAGTGGGTTGTGGAGATAGTGATTTTGAGGATTGAGGTTCAGACTGTTTTAGCATTTTGGCTGTGAGGGAGGCTTTGGTAATTTTGTCAGTTCTTTTCGATTCCCACCCCAGCTTC
Source organism: Flaveria trinervia (assembly GCA_025506515.1). Taxonomy (NCBI): domain Eukaryota; kingdom Viridiplantae; phylum Streptophyta; class Magnoliopsida; order Asterales; family Asteraceae; genus Flaveria; species Flaveria trinervia. The sequence continues at coordinate 46,857,277 of CM046457.1, read as the reverse complement.
ATTCAATACCTCAATCACTAGACCTTTGGAGTATTCTTCAGACGAACAAATCTTGGTGGTTATTGCCAAGATGTTGTCCCTGGTCCAGGCCTTATTTCCATTAGAGATCTTCCCAGTATTTAGCTATAAATCTGATCATTATTTCCAGCCTTTCTCTTTCTAAGGCATCATAGCTAGCCCATCTTGAATTGATCTCCTCTGTTTCCATCCTTCTGATCTCGGAGTCTAGTTGTTTGATGTCAAAACCCTGCCTATACAACTGCTCAATGATTTTATCCATTGAACGGTTATGGTTGGCGTCAGCTTCTTTCACCATATCCTTCAGCTCCTTCTCCTTCTCAGACTCTCCTTTTCTCTTTTGATATGTGACATGAAAGTCTTTTTGACTTTCATTCACTTCAGCTCCCTTCACATTCCTTCTCCTTCTCATTTACAACCTCAGATTCTTTCGCCTTCTCCCCATCTATCCTCTTCCTTTTTCCTTTAACTAACTGACTCTCCCCCTTTTTGGTTGCATTGGATGCAAGGGTTTGAGCAGTAGAAAGAGATTTAGTCACCAACTCCTCCACCAAGGGTTGTATTATTGTAGGAAGCCTCTCATCAATGGCTTTGATCACTATATCTGTGATCATGGGAGTGATGAGAGGTAGGGAATTTTGAAGAGTAGCAACTGATTGATCAGGGTGGTTCTGTTCCTGAGAATCAGTGCCGAAAGCAGAGGCTGGTGGCTTGGAGGTATATACTGGCTCAGTGTGTAGGGGACCTTCAGAAGAAGGTGCCATCTGTGGGTGTATTGTGGTGGCAGATGGACTTGCATCCTGAGACATCTTGGCCAGCAGCTCTTTGAGTCTGCTAACCTCATCCTCTAGAATGGTGTTTTGAGCAACTACATCAAAGAAGAAGCTCAGGTCATCATCAGTTTGACTGAATCACCTGACCTCCTGACAAAGTCAGAATGAACATGCCTTGAGTGTAGATCAATTGTAGCATGTGCCCCTTGTTCTCGGTTCTGGGGACTTCCAGCCTCAGGACTATGTCCTTCATCAGCTGTTGCCACTGGTGAGGACTTAGAGATGTTACCACTGCATCCTGGTCATTTGCTGAGTCAGAAGCAGTGGCAGCCTCACCAGAGTTCGCACCTCCTTATCTACACTAGAAGATGGAACATGATAACCCCTGTGCTGTGGGTTGACAGAAGCATTTTGATCCTCCCCCTCAGGTGTTGAGGTTATCCCAGTAGTAATTGGTGTCTGGGTGGGGGGTGAGGAATGCAACTGCGTCAGCACTTTTGCAACAATGATAGTAGGGCTTTGAGGGGCGGTTGCATCAGGAGAGGGTGTGGAAGCAGTGTGCACCCGGACAGGTGGTGCTCTTCAATGGTAATCCCCTCAAGTGAGGAGGATCCCAGCATTGTGGCTTCCCTGTGAGTGGTTGCTTCAGGTTCCTTTTGAGAGGAAACCTGAGCGGCTTCAGTGGGTGGAGTCACAGTCTCTACTGGGGGGTTATTTCCAGCAGAGATAACCTGCGTTGGTGCAGCAGGAGCATCCACAGGGGACTCAATTCCCTGAGTAGCTTTCTTAGGCTTCTTCTTTGTGGGTTTGGAGGGGACTTTGGATTTGGAGGTGGAGGCTGTGGGTTCCAGCTGCGTGGGTTTGCGCAGCTTGGCAGCCTGTTTGAGAGTTTGGTCAGTGTTGTGTCGGGAGTATACCTCCGGCAATACAGCCAAAGCAGGGACTCCCAGACCAACTAGTCCCTCAGCAGAAAGCTGATTCTCTATTATGGCCATTATAAACCGAGGATATAGTATCCAACGGTTAGAAAGTGGTTTTGTGGCCATATCCTTGAGTTCAAGAAAAATTATTTCAGAAAAGTTTAGTGGTTCTTGTTCAAGGATAGAGAACAATACCTGTTGCCATCTGGAAGACAGTTGATCCCAAGAGGAAGTCTTCGGAGCCAGGCAAACATTTACCATATGAAATAATAATCGTTCAGCATCTGGAAAATGTTTCTTCAGGATTGTTGAAGCACTAAGATCACCCTGATATCCATGTTGTTCAAAGGAAAGATCAAGTTGGCGCTTAGGATATCCAACAGGGTAGGCAGCATCATCTAACAGTAATATTTGGCGGATGGTAGCAGTAGAGATGACCACCTTATGCGAGTTGATAGATGAATGGATAGATTCTCCATTAACGGTCGCATTCATCCAGAACTGACGTAGCGAATCGGCATAAATGATTGGATTTAAAAGGAAAGCCGTTTTTAGTGGGGATTGGACCATAAGATCTATAGCATTTTCAAATTTGGTCCAGAAGGGCGATTTTGTAAGGTACGCGACACAGTTGTGTCGAGGTTTGAGTTGCATGGTCGCCATTAATGAAGGTGAAAGGTTTTCAGAGCTTTTGAAAAGTTAGGTCGTGAAAGAATGAAAAACTCTGAAAGAGGGATCAGGTATATATAGGGTACGGGTTATGAAACGACTGAAGGTTTTGGTGTTAGTCATCAGTATTTGAAGCTACTGATGACGTGGTATTAACTTTCAGACGTTTGAAACGACTGATGGTATTGGTGTGGTCAGCAGTTATAAAACAACTGAAGACATGGTGTTTACTATCAGACGTTGAAACAACTGAAGTCTCTGATTTAGGCATCAGTAGTTTTAAAAACTACTGAAGACAAGTTGGACTTCAGATGTTGAAACAACTGAGGACTTGGTATTAGTCATCAGTAGTTGTGAAACTACTGAAGACCGTGGTTTTGCCATCAGTTGTTGTAAACAACTGAAGACTTGGTGTTAGTCATCAGTAGTTGTGAAACTACTGAAGACATGGTATTGCTTCAGTTGTTTATAAGAAACAGCAGTTTGTGAACTACTGAAGAGAGAGTACTCATCAGTAGTTGTCGTCAATTCATAGCCTTTCAGCTGTTTCATACTGTCCTCAACACTTACTCATCAGCTTTTAGCTGTTTTCAGTAGTTTCATAGGACATCAGTACTTATCTGTTTCTACTGATTTCAGTAGTTGTAACTACATCAGTAGTGTAGAACAGATAAAGTCCAGTACTTAAAGCATTTAGCCTTCAGTAGTTATAAAAACTACTGAGGGTAAAATAACTCATCAGTACTTATATGTGACATGGTTACCAATGATCATCAGTAATTACTGAGATCATCAGTAGTTGTCACTTATTCTAGCTGCAGCATACCAAGCCTTAACACCAGGTTGTGGAAAGTTGAACTATCCAAAGGCTTAGTAAAAATGTCTGCAAGCTCATCAGCACTAGGCACAAACATAGGATTAATTAGACCCTTTTCAAAACAATCTCTTATAAAATGATGTCTAATTTCTATATGTTTGGTCCTAGAGTGCTGGACAGGATTTTTGACAATGCAAAGAGCTGAAGCACTATCCATTAATAATGGAGTCTTAGTCTCTGTAATGCCATAATCCAAAAGTTGATTCTGAAGCCAGAGTATTTGGGATGTACAACTTGCAGCAGCAATGTACTCGGCTTCAGCAGTGGATGTAGCAACAGATGTTTGTTTCTTACTCTGCCAAGAAATCAAACAGTTGCCTAGGAATTGGCATCCACCAGAAGTTGATTTCCTGGTCAACTTACATCCTGCATAGTCACTATCAGAGAAGCAACTAATTTGCAAGAATGTCCAGTGGAATACCATAAGCCTAGAGATTGTGTGCCTTGCAGATATCTAAAGATCCTCTTGACTGCAATCAGATGAGACTCCTTAGGTGCAGCCTGAAATCTAGCACAAACACATGTAGCAAACATAATATCTGGTCTAGAAGCTGTTAAATACATCAAGGAACCAATCATACATCTGTAAAGGGTTTCATCAACACCTTTACCTTTCTGATCAACATCCAATTGTGTGGTGTTGCACATGGGAGTAGAACAAGATTTACAGTTTTGTAAATCAAACTTATTCAAAAGATCTTTTGTGTATTTAGACTGATGAATGAAAATTCCATCAGCTTTTTGTTTGATTTGCAAACCTAGAAAGAACTGTAATTCTCCCATTGCACTCATTTCAAACTTCTGTTGCATTAAGGTTTGGAAATCCTCACACAATTGGGGATCAGAGGATGCAAATATAATCATCAACATAAATTTGAACAAGTAGCTTATGCTGATCCACCTTCTTAATAAATAAAGTTTTATCTATGGAGCCTCTAGTGAAATTATTCTGTAGAAGAAAGTTTGATAAGGTCTCATACCAAGCTCTAGGTGCTTGTTTCAACCCATAAAGAGCTTTATCAAGCTTATATACCCATTCTGGGTGCTTATTATCCTCAAAGCCTGGTGGTTGACACACATAAACTTCTTCTTTTATTGTACCATATAGAAAAGCACTTTTGACATCCATTTGGAAAACTTTAAGATTGTGGAGTGCAGCATAGGCTAAAAACAATCTAATTGCCTCCAGTCTGGCTACAGGGGCAAAGGTTTCATCATAATCAATACCTTCTTCTTGTGCAAACCCCTGCACAACCAGTCTGGCCTTGTTCTTAACAATTAGCCCATTTTCATCAGTTTTATTCCTAAACACCCATTTAGTGCCTATTGCACACTTACCTGGGGTAGAGGAACAAGCTCCCACACTTGCTGTTTCTTGAACTGAAGAAGCTCAAGCTGCATGGCTTCAACCCATCCATTGTCCCTCAAAGCAACATGATAGTTCTTCGGCTCTAGCTGACTGATGAAGAGAGCATAGAAGCAGAAATTGGACAACTGGCTTCTGGTTGAGACACCAGCATTGATATCACCAAGGATTTGAGATATTGGGTGATTTTTCAGCTCTTGGTAAACAATCAAATCTGTGCAAGTGTTTGTAGGGTCTTCAGCAGCAGCAGATGTTGATGCAGATTCTTGAAACCATGAAGATGGTGGCAACTCAAATGAAGTTGAGGATGCAGAAATCTCATCAGCATTTGTTGTGGATGGTGCGGCTGGAGCTACAGGAGCATCAGGTTTAGAGGACTCAGGCAGTTGATCACTAAACCTGAAGAGGTGATTACTACTATCATCATCATCTTCAGTAGTAACACCAGGTGGTGAACTGTTGACAGGAGCAACAGCAGGAGATTGATAAGGAACATATTGCAGTATGTCCAAATCAAAGAGCTCCACAGGGCTTTGTGGAATCTTGTCCTTTGGAGATTCATTGAACTTGACATGTAAAGTCTCTTCAACCATCTTTGTTCTGCAATTGAAGACTCTGTATGCCTTGCAAGTTGATGAATAACCAACAAAGTACCCTGCATCCACCTTAGGATCAAATTTCTGGAGCTGATCCTTTGTGTTGAGAATGAAACAGGGACACCCAAATGCTCTAAAAAATGAAATGAGAGGGGCCAAATGATGTAGAACTTCATATGGAGTCTTCATCAACCTCTGATTTATTAGCACTCTATTCTGCACATAGCATGCTGTGTTGACAGCTTCAGCCCAAAAGGTCAATGGCAGTCCAGAATCAGCCAACATAGACCTTGCAGCTTCAATGAGGGTCCTGTTCTTTCTCTCCACAACTCCATTCTGTTCAGGAGTTCTTGGAATACTAAACTGTCTCTTTATTCCCTTGGAAAGGTAGAATTCATCAAGTGTATTGTTCCTGAATTCTGTTCCATTATCACTTCTAATACACTTGACTGAGAGGGAATACTGCTTCTCAGCATACAACACAAAGTTTATGATCTTCTGTGCAGCTTCATCCTTTGAATGTAGAAAGAAAGTCCATACAAATCTGGAGTAATCATCCACAATTACCAGACAGTATTTTTTCTGTGCCATGCTCATCACTCTCACAGGACCAAAGAGATCCATGTGAAGAAGTTGTAAGCAGGCAGTGGACTTTGGTTCTTCAATAGGTGGAAATGAAACCTTGTGCTGTTTTCCTTTCAAACAAGCAGTGCAGTTGTTTTCACACTTGAACTCCTTCATAGGCATTCCCCTACTAAACTATGGTGTATCAGCTGATTCATGTTCTTGAAATTAACATGTCCCAGCCTTCTATGCCATAGATTAGATTCTTGAGGAGAGGCCTTGGAAAATAGGCAAGGATGGCCTTTGAGATCAATTTTCTTGGAAAGATCTAAGGCATACACTCTTCCTGTCCTGTTGGCCTTCAGGAGAGTGTGAGCATCCAATACCTTGTCAATCAAACTCAGAACTTTGGATGACAGAATCCTGCAGTTCTGGCTTGTGAAAAGGGCAACATGGCCTTTGTCACACAATTGACTGACACTCAAAAGATTATACTTGAGATTTTCCACATGGTTGACATCATCAAACTTTATTTCCCCATTGGAAACAAAGCCCTTCCCATGATGTAACCTCTTGCATCATTGCCAAGGAAACAAATCCCTTCCTTCCTGGAGAGTAGTCATTAAGAAGTGAGTTGTTCCCAGTCATATGCATAGATCCTCCACTGTCTACATACCAGATGCTACTTTGGCATGTTGAAGAAACCTGCATAAATAAACAATCAGTTAGTTTTGGAGACCCAAACCTTTTTGGTTTTGGGCCTGGTCTCATCAACAGATGGTAAACTAACAGGTTTATTGGACACAATAGCTTGAGGAAGGAGATGGTGTAGAAGAGGAATCCTTCGGCTTGGATCTCCTTTTCTGGGGTTTCAACACAGGGCCATCAAGTTGGTTAACTCTTCCCAACAGATGTTGAACCATCATTACCAGCTGTGTCTGATTCTGGGAGAGAGCTTTCAGCTCTTCAGACACATTGGTATTGGTGTTTGATGATGAGTTCTTGTGTTGCACCATCTTCTTTTGAGCAACCTCAGCTATTGCCTGTTGCACTCCTTCCTTTTTAGATTTCTTTTTGGTCATAGGAGTAACAGGATTTGATGCTGCTGGTACAAACTTGGACTCAAACTCAGTTTTCATTTTAGCCAAATTTTCTTTAATTTTCTCTTTTTGTTTGAGTTTGGATCCCTTTTTGTACCAACAATCATCTGTGAGATGATTGAATAGACCACATATTTCACATGGTTTCTTCTTCATCTTCTGTTGATCATCAACTAAAGAAGATGAAACTACTGAAGACTTGCTCTTCGGCAGTTTAGAAGCACTTTTTGCCTTCTTGTCAACTTCCTTAGTAGGCTTCAAATCCTTCCTACTGACAGTTTTCTTCTCTTCAGTGCTGTCAGTCATTAGGATTTGAACTCCAGATGTTATCCCCTGCTCTCCAGTACCCTCAGTACTTCTAGGGATAACACTTGGGTTGATCAACTCATTGATCATGTGAGTGTCAGCAGTTGAACCATCAATATCAGCTGTTAGGTTCACAGAGGGATTACTACTGACTTCAACTACTGATGGTGCTTTATCAAGTAGTGAATCACATGATGAGGTGGATTGGTCATACTTTCTCCATCAGAATCCGCTCCTGCTCTTGAAGCAAAAACTGTAGGAGGAGCAGTGTGATTATAACCAATTCCAAACTTCACATTGGAAGCTGTTTGCTTACTAAGAAGCATTTCAAAGCCCTTGCAAGATTGTACCCATCGATCACACTCTACCTGGGTGACAGCAAGAGTATCTTTGAGGTCTTTGTACTTCTCTAAGAGTACATCCTCCCTAGCCTTATCATCAGAAATTTGGCATTTTAATTTGTAAATCTCATCAGTTTTCTCTTTTAGCACAGACTCAAACTCAGCTTTATTTTTGGAAATTGTTTGTTCTAGCTCTACATTTTTATTGATTAAAGCCACATTTGCTTCTCTAATAGAGGCAAATGCTGCTATGCAAGTTTCAGAACATAATTTGGCCTTAGCCTCAGAGGATACCTGTGATACCTGTGTTGAAGAGGTATTTGAGGATGATCCATCAGAGGATTCCAAAGCCATGAGAGCTAGATTTCCAAAAGGATGCTCACCACCATGTTGACCAGCACCTGAGAACAGTTGTTCATTACCAGACACATCATCTGGTAAACTGCTCCAGTCAACAACACCTGGTGTGAAGAAGCTGTGTTGTTGAAGTTGATTAGGTTGATGAGATTGGGATGGTTGAGGCTCAGGGAGTGCATGTGGTTGCTGAGCAGTGGGTGCTTGAACCTGACCTGGTTGTGGCATGTAATAGCAGGGGTATGGATATGGCATTGGCCCCTGTGGAACAAAATATGCAGGAGATTGTGGTTGATGATGATAACCAGAATTGACAGGTTGTTGCCCTCTGTTTTGTTGACTATTGCCAGGGAAAGTCACAAAGGGTGCAGGAGAGTTAGATCCAGATGATCTACATTCTCTTGCAAAGTGCCCAAGCCTGTGGCATTTATGGCACTTCAACTTACTCTTGTCAAAACCAACTTTGGTTTTGCCAGAGAGTCCTGGGAATTTCCTTCCAGTTCTTTTGTAGAACTTCTGAGATCTGATATTTATCAAGGCCATTTGGCTCAAAATATCCATCTCTTCTAAGTCATCATCAGCAATCCCCTTGAGATCATCCATGATGAAACATAGATTGTCACTATTACAACCAGCAGAATAACTATCAACACTCACAAAGGCAGGCTCAGAAGTGTTTGTAGAGAAATCAATATGCTCATCATACTGGCTTTCAGATGACGCATATTCTGACTCTTGATGTCCAATCAGGGCAGTGTTCCCTTGGACAAAATCCTCAGTGAGCTTGCCAGATGAAACCAATTTCCTTTTCTGCTCTATCTCTCTCTCGAATGTAAGCAGTTTCCCATGAAGTTGGGTGAGAGATAGGCGATCAACATCAGCATTTGAGCGTAGAACAATGGTATATGTGTTCCATCTCTCAGGCAGTGATCTTAAAAATCTATGGTTCATCTGACTCCTGGTATATTCATGTTTAACCATTTTCAATTCAGAGATTAAACATGAAAACCGCTCAAATTGTTGAGTCAGAGTCTCACCCTTTCTATGAGAGAAAGTCTCATATTGTTGGGCGAGGATTTCCCTGTTGTTTGCTAAAACCTCATCAGTACCACCAAATTGTTCTTTGATGGCATTCCAGAGGTCATGAGCAGACTCACAATGCAGAAGCCCAGAGTAAATCTCATTAGGAATAGCCATAGCCAAAATTCCATGGGCTTTTGCATCGATTTCAAACAACTTCTTGTCCTCATCGGAGTATTGCTCCTTCTTCTTTGGAACCGAACTGTTGTTTCCGGATCATTCACCATTGGCTTATGTGGTCCATGTACCACAGATGTCCAACAACCTGAGCTATTGACAGACAGGTGATGGAGCAATCTTCTCTGCCAAATGTTATACTCATTCCTCACCAAGATCGGAGGCTTGGTAGAGGATCCAGTATTGAAAGGATCATTAGAAGAAGTAGTCATTGTGAAAATCAGACAGATTCAAGTAAAAACACAATAAATTTAGCTCAAAACCACACAGAACCTCAAAAAACGGCCAGAAGCGATACACTCTCAATCTCTATAACAGATCCTTGCGAATTTTGCTAATTCGATTAAACTTAGAGCGATTGAACAGTTTCAATGATCAATTGTTAGATCGATCAATGATTAACCTGCTCTGATACCATTTGTTAGGATCTCAGCCCTTGGTTTAATCGATTGAACAGATTTAGCAGCGGATTAGCTCAGAATTAGACAAATTCAACAAGAACAATTGATATAAAACGATAAAAGAATTTTGTTATAAGAGAGAAATATCCGACAAAAGGAATATTGCATTAGGATTGTCGGCCTCAAAGGCACGATTACAGGTGAGTCATCTTTCCTTATAAAGAAAAGAATGACGTAGGCTGATGTCACTTGAAAGTGACATGTAACCGTTTTTAACTACTGATGTTTAACAACTACTGAAGATGTCAACAACTGACATCTTCTTACAAATGTTCCTAAGTGTTAAACATCTCATTTACAACTACTGAAAAACATAAAACTACTGAAACTACAACGACTGAAGAACAAGCTCTTCAGTCGTTTTACAAAACTACTGAAACATAAAACATAAAACTACTGATATCACAACTACTGAAGAAGTACTCTTCAGCAGTTGTGACAAACTACTGAGGCTTCAGTACTTGATCTTCAGACTTTGACCTTCAGGCGTTTCATCAGCTGATGACTTCAGTAGATATCATCAGCTGATGTCTTCAGTCTTTGTCTTCAGACTTTGTACATCAGTTGTTGATCTTCAGCACTTGTGAACTCTTCAGCTGTTGTACTTCAGTACTTTGGTCTTTCAGCTTCAGCACTTGTGTTCTTCAGCTGTTGTACTTCAGTACTTTGATTCTTCAGCTGTAAGATCTTCAGCACTTGATCTTCAGCTGTTGTAGTCTTCAGCACTTGTCAAACTACTGATGAGGCTTTCAGCAGTTGTTGTGATACCGTGTGGGACTTAGAGATTTTCTGATCTTGCTCATTGGTTCTTTTGGTCCAACAGCTTTCTTCCAAACTCGTTTGCAAATTGAATTCAACAACACCGCCTAGAAACCCACTAAAACATACCAACACACAGAAAACACACCAGCATAACAACCCGCGGACATAACGGTTAAGAACCCATAAAACATGATTCGCACCTGATTCGCATTCTTCTCGTTCCTCCTTCAAAAACAAGAATTTGTGCTCCCAACCTCCTCTCGTCTCCTCCTAAAACCCGAAGATCATGCTGTATGTGACATATGGGGCGACCATACCACCTTTACACCACTTTCAACTTTTGTCCTTTTGGACACTTTTTTACCTAGACTTGGTTTTTATTTCTTTTCTTTCTCTTTCTCACTTTATTCTTCCTTCCTTCACTTTAAAAATAACTGGGTGTGACAGGCCACCCCCCTTGATAGGTTTTCATCCTTCGAAACCTATTATTCCTGAACCAAACGCGGGTAAATGCTGCTTCATTTCTTTCCATCTCCCACAAGACTCGGATTCCTTCTCCTGTCTTCCCTGTAACACGCACCATAGGAACCACTTTATTTCTCAGCCTCTTCTCTCTTTTCGATCAATGATTGCCACTGGTTGCCCACCATAATTAGCCATTCGTCTACTTCGATATCCTCCAATGGAACAATCATGTCTTCATCAGCTAAGCACTTTCTTAGATAGATACATGGATGTCGGTGAATTCCTTAACTCTTCTGGTAACTCCAGTCTATAGGCACCTCTCCTACTCGAGTAAAGCATTCGGAAATGGCCTATGTATCTTAGGCTCACTTTGCCCCACTTTCGAATGAATGATACCCTTCCAAGGTGAGACCTTCAACATACCCGGTCACCCACCTGCTCAATCGTCTGCGTTGTTTATTGCATACCACTTCTGCCTATCTTTGGCTGCCTTCATGAAGGCCTTGATCTTTTCAAGCTTCTCAGTCATAGCCTCGATTACCTCGACGCTCCCCAATTCCTTCTCGCGGATGAATATGTCTCGCGGATCGATAGGAAGTGAGCACTCTTTGTCAGACGGTCCACAATCACCCATATGGCATCGTACCCTTTCGGAGTACGTGGCAGGTTCATAATAAAATCCATGGTGATGTGCTCTCACTTCCATTCCGGTATATCCAAAGGTTGGATCTTCCCATACGGCTTCCGATGCTCAGCCTTCACTTGTAAACAAGTAAGGCACTTACTCACATACTCCACCACATCACGCTTCATACCCGGCCACCAATAATCTTTCTTCATGTCTTGGTACATTTTCATAGCACGAGATGAATAGAGTATCGAATCTTATGAGCTTCATCCATAATCTTCACCCGTAGATTCCCAAAACGAGGAACCCACATTCTCCCGAATCGAGTTCTAACACCAAACGTGTTTTCACCCAATTTTGCGACCAGACCTCTCATTCTCTCAAAGTTAAGATGATCTTCTTTCAGTGCCTCATCTTGAAACTCTTTGGCTTGCTTCATCACGTCAGAGGTCATGATCAGCTGATAAGCTTTCACCCGAATCGCCTCGGGCCTCTCCTTTCGGCTAAGGGCATCAGCTACACGTTGGCTTTGCCCGGATGGTAGTGGATCTCGCAATCATAGTCTTTTATGAGCTCCAACCATTTTCTTTGTCTCATGTTCAGGTCCTTCTGCTCAAAGAAGTACTTCAAGCTCTTGTGGTCCGTGAATATGGTGCACTTCATCCCGTAGAGATAGTGCCTTCAAATCATTAATGCAAAGACCACGGCTGCCAGCTCCAAGTCATGAGTTAGGATAATTGACCTCATGAACCTTCAACTGTCGGGATGCATAGGCTATAACCTTCCCTCTTTGCATTAGTACACACCCTAACCCTGAGTAAGAAGCATCAGAATAAACCACTAGATCTTCGCTCCCATCGGGTAATGACAGAAAAGGAGCTTGAGTCAATCTTGCCTTCAATTCTTCGAACGCCTTCTCTTGAGCTTGACCCCATACGAACTTCACATCCTTCCGGGTCAACTTAGTTAGTGGAGAAGCAACCTTAGAGAAGTCTTGGATAAACCTCCTATAGTAGCCCGCCAAACCCAAGAAGCTACGAATCTCGGATGGCGTCTTAGGAGACTTCCATTGCATCACCCCCTCCACCTTAGCCGGGTCCACCATAATCCCGTCGGGATTTACCACATGACCCAAGAACTAAACTTCACGCAACCAGAACGCGCACTTGGAGAATTTTGCATACAACTTATCCCTCCTCAATGTCTCCAAAACCTCCCGAATATGACCGGCATGCTCATCTCTCTCTTTGAATAAATCAGGATATCATCAATAAACACAATCACTGATTTATCCAACATAGGCTGACACACATGGTTCATCAGATCCATAAAAGCAGCTGGCGCATTGGTCAAACCAAAAGACATGACAAGGAACTCGTAGTGGCCGTAGCGCGTGTGGAAAGCTGTTTTAGGGATATCCTGCTCCTTCACCTTCAATTGATGGTAACCAGATCGAAGGTCGATCCTCGAAAACCAACTAGCACCTTGAACCTGATCGAACAAATCATCTATCCTCGGTAAGGGGTATCGGTTCTTCACCGTCAACCTCTTCAGCTCTCGGTAGTCAATACACATCCTCATACTACCGTCTTTCTTCTTCACAAATAGGACCGGAGCACCCTAAGGAAAGATACTCGGTCTAATGAACCCCTTGTCAAGCAGCTCTTGCAACTGCTCCATCAACTCTTTCATTTCCGTCGGAGCCAAACGATACGGTGCCTTGGCAACAGGTTGGGCACCTGGTATCAAGTCAATCTGGAACTCGATCTCACGGTCAGGTGGCACTCCTGGTAAGTCTTCTGGGAACACGTTTGGAAAGTAACACACAACGGGTACCTCGGATAGTTATGGTGTTGGCGTATCCACATCCTTTACGTAAGCCAAATAAGCACTACATCCACGCCTCATACACTTTCCCGCCACCGCCATTGAGATTACCTTCGGGATCGTAGTAACCCGATCCCCGTAAACAGTTACCAAACTCCTGTCAGACGCTGTCAAACGAATCATCTTCTTGCGACACACAATGTTTGCCTCGGAGTCCGCCAACCAATCCATCCCAAGAACCAAATCAAAACCACCTAAGGTCATCACAAACGGTCTAACAGGAAACTTATGACCTTCTAGCTCCACATCACAGCCCTCTATCCTCTCAGAAATCCTGGTAGACTTACCTATGGCAGTTTCTACATCGAAAGGTGCATCAACACGTCTACTACTAACAGGAAGCTTAGCACAGAAAGCAGCAGAAATAAAACTCCAGAATCAAATAGCACAGAAGCTAAAGTTTGCTTCACCAGAAACGTATCGGACACGACATCAGGGTTCGTCCTAGCTTCCTCCTGTGTCATCGTGAATGCCCTGGCGCTCACCCTCGGTCCCTCACCTCCAGTTTTCTTCACCCGAGAACCCTCAACTCTTGGCTTCTTGCAATCTCTACTTATATGACCACTTTCCCCGCAGTTGAAACACTTCATACCTCCACAGTCTCTAGCCATATGACCAGGCTTCCCATACTGAAACAAACATTCAACCCCCATCTGCACTCGCCACCGTGCTCCTTCCCACACTTGCCACACTTTTTCAACCCCGCACTTGATGTGACCACACGACAGTCATCCACTCGTGCCTTCTTATTACGGTCGAGGCACCACCCCGACCAAACCTCTTCCTATTCTAGTTTCTATCACCTCCACCCCTCCGACTACCTTCAGCCACCACCACCACTGTTCTCTCATCATACAATCTCCCTGCTAGATCCACCGCCGACCTAAACGTGCTCAGTCGGGTGGTGATCATGTGCTTGCAAATATCTGCTGGCAAACCCTGGATGTACCTTTTAATCTTCTGTGACAGAGGCGTCACTTGATCCGACACCAGACGTGCCATTTCATTAAACTTTGTGGTGTACTCTTGGTGTGTCATTGTCCTCGCCTCTAATTGCAAAAACTCCCTCTTAACCTTGTCCATTTCCCGGTGAGGACAAAACTCCTCAATCATCAACTTTTTCAGTTCGGACCATCTCATTCTCCCAAAGGCCCTGCTGCCCTCAGCTTGGACAATATTGTCCCACCAACATAGAGTTGAGTCCACAAAAGAGTGGGTAGCGAACTTCACCTTCTGGTCCTCTTGGCACTCGCTGATATCAAGTACAGCCTCCATTTCCATCACCCACCGGTGAGCAGCAGTAGCAGTGTTGTTGCCATCAAAAGTATGGGGCTTGCATCTCATAAACACCCCGTAGTTACAGCCTCGTATCGCTCCTGCACAGGCTCTGCTTCTTCCTCTTCTTCTTCGTCATCAGACGGAACCGTCTTAGTCTCGAGTTGTCTTCTTTCGCTCGTAGGTCTACTCATTTCTCTTCTCTCCCCCTCTCTAACTGCCTTTATCACTTCGGTCACCACAGACGGTAGGATCGTCTGCATAACTTGATGCACTTCCTCCGCAACCACCTCTCTCATCGAGGCTCGCAAATTAGCACTCTTATCACTGCCCTCCGAATGAGGGGTCTCGGGTTCCTCATGAACCACTCTTTCAGCCCTAGACCTTCCTCTTGTGACCCGTGGTGTAGCACCACATCCACCGCCACCTCCACCTCGTGAAGCTTTCGATGATCTACCACCAGCCATCATCTAACACACTGAAAGATTCAAACACCAACATGGTCATTCAAGGGAACAGCTCAGTTTATGTCAAGTATAGTAAGTCCCTAATTACAGTGGCCAGTTGTGATTAGCCACTTACTTTACTCTACATACCCCGAGCATTACCTGTCCTGACTACATCAGTATCTAAACCTATCAGCAACACATAAACCACATAACATGCGCACGTAATACCGGTTAACTTTACAAAAATACCTGATGGCACGCAGCTACTCAGATTGGCATCCCTTTCTCTTTCCGTCCCATTCTCAGTTTAAGTTAAGGTTTATTTTGAAAATTTACCCATTTCACTTAAACTTTGGTTCTGATACCAACTTATAAAGCCCCGTTCCCGGGATGCTTACAGCTGGTAAATCATCACACATAAAACATATACTTTACATTTAATCATTCATTAAAACATTGCAGCGGAAACATAAAACTATTTTTTTAATATCATTACAAATGCTTTTGCAAGTTAATACAAGCGTTCATTTCAAAACATCATTCGTTCGCATTACAATGCAAAAAACATTAACAAAAGAATGTCATTCAAAATGCCAAGTAGCTGCTCCATGCCATCCTCAGCAATGCTCACCTGCCAACTGGAAAATGCATAAAAGTCAGCGTTACTGAGTGAGTTCTAGTGTTATAATAAAACATACTTTTCTTTCATTAAAACCTTTCTTTACTTTCATGCGATCATACATCATACGTATACACAGAAAATATCGTTATTATCTTCATCATTCGTTCATTCATTACTTTCATTCTTTCATACGTTCTTACTTTCATTCATTCATTCATTACTTCCAGTGACATGTACATTACCCCGAACATTGTGCACGAAGCGGGTAACTGGGCCTGAGGTCTTTCATAGACCTCGAACATTATGCACGAAGCTGACTCCAGTACCTAGGGCAAGTACATTCACCATTTATCTTTTCTCTTTCATTCTGGATCAATGCCATATGATATACCCCGAATATTGTGCACGAAGGGGGTAACTGGGCTTGAGGTCTTTCATAGACCTCGAACATTGTGCACGAAGCTGACTCCAGTACCTAGGGCAAGCGGCAAGGATCCCATTCATATGGTTAATCACAAAGATTAGACCCCCAATGTGCATCCTTCGGGGTAGCTAACCCGCACACTGTTGAGCTAACACCTGCATTGGGTATGCACCTCCATACATTTGCTTGCAAGCCTTCTTACATTCATTCATTCATTAATGCATGCATTCATTCATCATGTTCCTCTTTTATTATCTTTCAATTTACATTACATAATACTTTCGATTCATTCATTACATAACACGTAAAGCCACGGAAAGATAAACATTCATCATAATAAGGAAAATAGACATATCATTCAGTCATCATCATGTAGGGCATCATACATACATAACATACATCATGTATAGTCATGCAACATCATCATCATCATTATGCATATGCATCGATACACATCATTACATGCGCATCATACCATCTATGACCCCAAAATTCAACTTACATAACCCCCGGGAATCTCCTAGGTCAAAGCCTACATTACTCATTTTTCTCCAAAAAGTCAGAATTGTTCTAAGTGTTCATCCGCATTTGATTTGCTTCATCCGCATTGACATACTTCATCCGCATTTGTCATCCGCATTTGACTTACTCATCCGCATTTCATACACTTAGTCAAATGCTCATCCGCATTGACATACTTCATCCACATTTGTCATCTGCATTTGACTTACTCATCCGCATTTCCCTTTACTTAGTCCATATTCATCCGCATTTCTCAGACTTAGTCAAATGCTCATCCGCATTGACTTCATCTGCATTGACCTTCATACGCATTTGTCATACTTAGTCAATGCTCATCCGCATTGACTTACTTTGCTCATCCGCATTAACCTTTCCATCCGCATTGACCTTTCAACACTTATGTAGATTCTAAAACTTAACATATGAGCCTTAAACATTAGATTTCAATCTCAAATCACCATTCATCATGTTCTAAGCTTAAATCATGCATCCTAAGCCTTAGAAACATCATCATACATCATCAAGAATGAACATAATCATACATCACATCATACATACAACATAAACCAAATGAAACATACGGGTCCGAAACCCAGTTTAATGAAAACATACATTCATGCATTTCCAGCCTCAAAATCAGTTAAAACGGGTAAAAGGGGGGTCCTGGAACTCACTTTTGCAGCTCTTGAGTATGGCTTCTTCCAAACTCATTTGAAAATTGAATTCAACCGCCTAGAAACCCACTATAAACATACCTGAACACACATAAACACACATAAGCATAAAACCCGAGGACATAACCGGTTAAGAACACCATAAAAACATGAATTCTCACCTTGAATTCGAATTCTTTTTCGTTCTTCCTTCAAAACTGAGAATTTGCTGCTCCATCTACTCTCTCTCTCTCTCTCTAAAACCCAAAGATCAATGATGTATGTGACATATGGGCGGCCATACCACCTTTTACACTCACTTTTCAAATATTTTGTCCTTTTGAACACTTTTTACTCCTAGACTTGGGTTTTATTTCTTTTCTTTCTCTTTCTTCACTTTATTCTTCCTTCCTTGACTTTAAAATAACCGGGTGTTACAAGACTGAAGAGAGGAGATAAGATCCATATACCTAAAATATACTGGCTGAGGGTCTCTCCAGTAATATAAGTGAAGTTCTCGAACTGCTGCTTCAGTGAGTCCTTCTTTGAGTCGTTGGAGCTTGAGTACATTTGAGCAAGAGCATCAAACAATTCCTTTGCATACTTACAATGCTCAAACCCCACCATGATGGAGTTCGGTATTGAAGTCATGAGAATGGTCATAGCATTGTTGTCAATCTCTATCTTCTTTTTCGGTCTTTGTCAGAATAGTCTTCAACAACTTTTTCTATCATGGCACTGTTTCCACCAGGTGATGCCACCTTTGGCTTATACGGGCCGTTGACAATGAAGTTCCATATTTTGTTGTCTTGGTATCTGATGAAGCCTTCCATTCTTCTACTCCAAGACCTGAAGTTTTCAAGAGTAATGATGGGAGCCTTTGTCATGGTTCCCATCTCTACTTCGGATTTGTTAAGGGCCATTTTGAGTGAGTGACTTGTAGGGAGGAGTGAAAAACAGGTTGATTAGGATAGTTAGATCATGCAATCAAGAGCCTAAAAAGCTCTGATACCAATTGCAGGATCGGTTAAGGTCACTTAACATTTTGTTTTTCTCTCAAACTCACTTTGAACAACACTCGGATGAAGATAGAGTCAATAAAAGTTAATCATAATATAGTAAGTAATAAAGAACACAAAGAGTAATTTTCAAGGTACTTGCATATATTGCTTCTCAACTCAAATATTACAAGACTCTTACAAGCTTATCTTTTCGAGTTACAATGAGAAACTATATATAATACTACCTACAGCCGGATATACTTTGATACCAGCTGAGATCCTATAGCTAAAGCCTATACTACAAGGCTATAGTTTAAGGTATCTCGGATAAAGTCTTATCTGAGATATGGTAGTCAGGACATGTCCCTGACTTACCTTTTGTCACCAACTAAAGTTGGCAACATGTACTATCATAAAAGGTAAACAGTGGAATAAAGTATGGTCAACTTCATGGCTCTTTGAGAAAACACCATGCAGTATCAGAGTGTAGGTACATGTGTCCCTAGTTTCTGAACTTAATGTATATGTCTTTAATGTCTTACACTTATGTAATACTTGGGTACTTAATGAAATGTAAATGTTTGGTTGTGATTATAATGTTTAATATTTCATTAATGAGTTGTTTGACACATATTGAATTGATTATATAGGTTTGTGGTTGTTTGAACTAGTATAAATAATGTAATAATATTGAATACGTTCAAACTTAGTAAGATGAAGTTGTTATGCGTCCGAATGGACCATGCGCCCCAACAGTGGTCATGCGCCCGAATGGCCAAGCGACTAAGTGTCCATGTGCCTAAATGGTCCATACGCCTGAACAACTTCATGTGAATGGTCGCACGTCTGAACACTCAGTCGTGCAAATGGATCAACCGCATGGCTCAATCGCACGACTGAACCATGCTAATGGTTCAGTCGCCCGAATGAGAAACCTAAACCTACAAATTCCACCTAATTTGTGGAAAAACATAAGCATCAAACACACTTCGACTCCAGACGTACCCTAGCCGTCCAGAGACCTCTAAGATCATACTCCAAGTTCATAGATCGTAGTAGATCGGTTCCTAATCAATTCTTAACGTTAGATTCAATTACATAATTGTTTCAACGTGCGTTCTCACTGATTGGATCGCCAATCAAATAGGATTCCGCGCTATTTGATTTGGTTTACACGTTAATCAGTTAGTACATCGTCCCGTACACGATCCCCTAACAAGTGGTATCAGAGCCTTGGCTCTTGATTGCGTGTGATTCAATCATCTTTGATACAAAAATTGTGTTTGTTCACTAAAACGCAATCTTTTTGTATCAAACGGGGTCTTAGATGTCTCATGGTCATAAAGTTCAGTTTTTCCGGCATACAGCAATTAGGGTTAGTGAAAATTCGAGTTTTTGCGGCCAAACCACGTTAAACCTAGAAATTTTCGAATTCCAGCAGCCTCAGTCGCACGATTGACTCAATCGCACGACTGAACTCAATGCACATTCCCCATATGGACAATTGGACTCATTCGTACTCCTATTCGTATGACTGAGAACTCTATTCAGACTATTCAACCGCATTTGTTCATTCGGCCGACTGACTCATCCGTATTAGCTCAGTCGCACGATTGAATCATCCGTATAGTTCAATAGCCAGAATAGTTTAATCGCCTTCCTTCATTCGCAGACATAAAACAGTTAGTTTTAAAATTAAAGTTAAGTGAAATGGAGGACCATTTTTCAGCATCACAGCAGGTTGACACACGTATACAAAACCTACTGCTATTGGAGAATGAAGTGGGTAATCATTACAAACCCCTAAAACTTATCACGTTAGACGAGTACCCACAGTGGAAGCAGCGTCTTGAAATCTACTTAAATGGAGTAGATACAAATCTGTGGGAGGCTATAGAGTCGGGGTACAACATGCCAGTAGGAGCTGACGATGTCAAACTTACTTTAAGTGGCATGACTGATGCACAAAAGGTAAAACACAATGCAGAGAATAAAGTCTACGCTTTGCTTACCCAGTCTATTCCGAAGGATATCTTCCATCAATACTCAGAGTATACGCAAGCAAAGAATTATGGGATGCATTAAAAAAGAGGTATGACGGGAATGCCTCACTCAAGGCTATTAAGGCCAAAGCTTTGAAGAAAGATTTTGACAACTTCTCTTCAATAGGAAAGGAAAGCCTGGACGACGTGATCGACAGATTCTACCTCTTAATGAGTGAGATGCACACTCATGGAGTAACAACGTCGATGGAAGATAAAGTATCCAACTTTGCTGATGGACTACCAGAGAAATGGGCTTCATTTGTTTCTAATCTCAAATAGAATGGGATGCTCTTGAAGTTAGATATAAATGACTTCATTCTGAAACTGAGAGAGGATGAACTAAGGATGAAGTATAGAGCCCAAAAGGCCAACTATGATCAGAATCCAGCGCTTTACAACGCGACTCCTCAGGCCAAGACATCTGGAGCACCACTGCAAACTGCCTTCGTGTCAAGCTCATCTGGTCCAGCACAAGCATCTACTTCAGGTTTCGAAATGTCAGGATCGTTTGGTACCCAATATATTATACCTGAAGCAAATGCAACAAAAATTGAAGACCGATAACTTCGGTAACATGACTGTTGAGGTGGCCAGAGAACACATGGACCTTTTAGCTGTTGTAGTCCACTCTTATGATGGACTAATTGCTGGAAAGATAGGGAACTGCCACCTCGCTGATACGTGGACGAGACTGAGTTGGAATGGATGGACATTATATGGGCCTTAGCGAGTGCTATCCGACGAGCTAAGAAGTTTGTCAAAAAGACCGGACAGAACTTGGTTGCAACTAAGGACACAACCTTTGGCTTCGATAAGTCAAAGGTGACCTGTTTCAACTGTGGTGAGAAAGGGCATTTCAAAAGGGAATGCGTGAAGCCAAAAAGGACTAGCAATGGAAATCCTTCCTCCACCTTCAATCATCGGAGAAACCCACTAGCAGTCCTAATTCATCAAGAAAAGATCCTAAAGCCTTGTCTGCTAACGAGGATGAAGGACGGGATTGGAGCTTTCGGTTTGTCTCACCGGGAGAATCCAACATCGCTAGTGTGGAAGATATAGATGATGATTCCGCTAGTGAAGGAGACATAGCAGTAGAGATCGCGATGTCCAACTCTTAAGAAACTGCACCAGTGGTCACCTACCTGCCTGAAGACGTGACAACTAATACAAAGTCAGAATCACCAACTCCAGAAACTTCAGATTCTGCTTTGATGGCTGATTCTTCAGAAACCGCTCAGGTAAGTACTACTGACCAACTCTTTTCTAATCATGCTTGTTCTGACTGTAATAAATTTATGGAAAGCATTGATTCTAAATTTTCTAGGTTATTAGATCATAATGATAACTTGGTAAAGGACCTAGAACTATGCACTGAGGCAAACAGAGTTTTAAAACAAAATGAGCATAGTTATAAAGAAAAGATAAACCTTTCGAACAAACAACTTAGGGAAACAAAAGTTGTAGCCTTAACCAAGCTAATGACATTAGGTACTATCTTAACTCCCTAGAGGACACTAAGAAGCAAAAAGTAGTTTTCGAAGTAGAAGTTAATTCGTTAAAGCAAAAACTGCATAGTTGAACAAGTTCATCTCATATTGTTCAACACTTAGTGAGAGAGAGAGAAATAATGGGGAGGGATTAGGATACAAAGTGGTTCCACCACCACCTGAGACCTTGATGAACACCAAAAGTAAACCAATTAATAATAACCCAATCAAGGATTATGTGGTGTCCACTCCTCTTGTTAGTGACCCAGATTCAACAAGTACATCAATTGAATCTGGCACCAAACAAAAGGAGGCCACTTCAAAGGCAAAAGGAAAGATGCCTTGTGTTAACCTGGAGAAAGAGTTTGAAAAGGTTAATTTATAGTCAGGTTCAAAAAAAGTCAAATCTGAACCTAAAAGGACTATTAATCTAATCAATCACATGAATCATGTCAAAGTCCAGGAAAACAAAATGTAAAGGATGTACAACCAGGTAAAGCAATTAAATTTGTAAAACTAGACTATACATCTAACCAGGAAGTGTCTAAGTCAAAACAGGATAAGGTCACCTGTGTGTCATCTACATCTCCACAAAACAAATAAATCGTAAAGTTCAAAGCAGATCCTGCTACAATTGTGGAGAGTACGGACACATTGCGTCTCATTGTCCTTATTATCAAACACCAAGGAAGAAAGTTGAACTTTCTGAACCAAAAACCTAGCTCTTTCAAGAGGAACTCAGTGACGCCTCCTAAAAGAGATAGAGAATACAAAGTTCAACCCATCAGCCAGTCGTCTGTTTATCACAAATAGGCCTTACACAAATCTGGCTTATGAAAGGAAAAATCCTCCTCAGTATCTGAAAATGAGAATAAACAAACATCTAAGCTTCCCTCACCCTCAAAAGGTCAATGGGTTGAGTTTATGATGTGTGATACCTGGGGGAGACCCAAGCCAGTAAAGGCTTGGGTTCCTAACCTGAACTAACGTTTCATTGAATGTGCAAGGTGTTCGCTATAGTGCTGAAACTAACACGTGGATTGTAGATAGCGGAGCATCCAGGCACATGATGGGGAACAAGGCTCTCTTATCAAACGTCAAACAAATCAAAGGAGGGCATGTTTCATTCATTGGAAACAAAGGTGGGTACATCATATCTCAAGGGGAAGTGGGAAATCAGAAAGTGAAGTTTGATAAGGTAAACTATGTCCAACAACTTCAGAATAACTTGCTTTCTGTTTCTTAAATTTGTGATAAAGACTTTAAAGTAGTGTTTGACAATAAGAAGTGCTATGTCCTGAAGAAGGACTACGTAATCCCGGAGGATCAAGTATTAATGTCTGCCTCAAGATATAAGGACCTTTATGTCTTGGATCTATCGAAGGCCTCCACAACGGATCATGAAGTTCAGTGCTTCTTGTCAAAAGCTACTGAGAAGGAATCCATCTCCTGGCATAGGAGAATGGGACACATTAATCCACGGAAGATGAATCACTTGATCGAGAATGATCTAGTGAGAGGAGTTAACGTCAAAAACTTCCAACTTTTGGATTTCTGTGTTGCATGCAAGAAAGGCAAAAAAACGAAGAAGGCTCATAAGGAAAAGAAAGTTCACTCTATCGAACTTCCTCCTGAACTTCTTCACATGGATCTGTTTGGTCCAGTCAGTACAAGAAGCATTGCAGGCGACTTGTACTGCTATGTAGTTACTGATGACTACTCAAGATTCACTTGGGTGATGTTTCTAAAATCCAAATCAGAAACATTTGAGTCATTCAAAGAGTTAGTAACTACTCTAGAGTCCCTATACAAGTTGAAGGTACATCAAGTGTGCTCAGACAACGGAACCGAGTTCAAGAATCAATGGATGGAGGCTTACTGCAAGGAAAAGGGAATTGTCCATCAGTTCACTTCTGCCTACACTCCTCAGATTAACGGTGTTGCTGAAAGGAAGAATCGTAGCTTGATAGAGACGGCACGGACAATGCTAGCAAACTCAAAACTTCCTATCCAATTCTGGAATGAAGCAGTTGCAAATTCATGTTATACACTAAATAGAGTTCTGGTAGTAAAACGCCATGGAAAGACATGCTACGAGTTACTACAATGATGTAAACCGAACTTAGAGTATCTCGGGCCGTTTGGCGCTCCGTGCACCCTGCTGAAGAAGACTAAGGAGGGAAAATTCAGCGAGAAGGCTGAAAAGGGATCTTTCTAGGATACAACATACTGAACAAGAGAGTTTACAACAACTCAATGGGTCAAGTAGAAGTGTGGTGTAACGTTGATGTTCAGAGATACACCACACCACCTGCTGGAAAAAGGCCTGCTTACTTCTTCAACTATGATGGATTCTTCAAGTCCTTCAACATACCTCTCTCCACTTATGAAGATGAGTTGGCAACCAAGATGATGTATGATGTCTTGAACACACCGTCTCAAGATTTAACACCATCTGGTTCATAGGGTCAATCATCTAACAACTCAGGGGGAGCACTTTATGATAGTAACTCCTCCTCTGATGAAGAAGCTGTGGAGACTAATCAAAACAACCAGGAGGAACAGGTTCCTATTCCTACAAGTCCACAAGCATCTGGCGTTGATGCTTCTAAATCTTCGGAACCTCAGACTCCTACTACCTCAGATACTAAACCAAATGTTCATAATCTGGATTCTGAGGTAGTTGTTCCAATAACCCCTGGATCACGCCTAATGTCTAGCATCCTTTGGATAATGTCATTGGGGATGTGAGGTCAAGAGTTCAGACCAAAAATCAGTTGTACTCAGCTGATTATGCCTCGCTAATGGAAAAGGGATACCTTCATGATGTGCATATCGTTGCTTTGTGTCTCAGTTTGAGCCAAAGTATGTTAGTGAAGCCCTGAATGATAATGCATGGGTGAGTGCCATGCAAGAAGAACTTCGTCAGTTCAAGAAGTTAGGTGTATGGACTCTGGTGGATAGACCTAAAGAAGCTAAGGTAATTGGCAGTAAATGGGTCTTGAAATGCAAGAAAGATGATCAAGGTGAGATCATCTGAAACAAGGCTCGACTTGTTGTGTTGGACCAAAAGAACCAATGAGCCAAGATCAGAAAACCTCTAAGTCCCACATGGTATCACAACAACTGCTGAAAGACTCATCAGCAGTTTGACAAGTGCTGAAGACTTCAACAGCTGAAGATCAAGTGCTGAAGATTCCAACAGCTGAAGAACTAAAGTGCTGAAGTACAACAGCTGAAGAACACAAGTACTGAAGCTGAAAGACCTAAGTACTGAAGTACAACAGCTGAAGAGCTTACAAGTGCTGAAGATCAACAACTGATGTACAAAGCCTGAAGACAAAGACTGAAGACATCAGCTGATGATATCTACTGAAGTCATCAGCTGATGAAACATCTGAAGGTCAAAGTCTGAAGATCAAGTACTGAAGCGTCAGTAGTTTGTCACAACTGCTGAAGAGTACTTCTTCAGTAGTTGTGATATCAGTAGTTTTATATTTCTAGTTTCAGTAGTTTTATGTTTCAGTAGTTTTGTAAAACGACTGAAGAGCTTGTTCTTCAGTCGTTGTAGTTTCAGTAGTTTTATATTTTGTACTTAACACTCTGATATGTTCGCAGTAGTTGTGAACGTTTCAGTAGTTTGTTAAGAGTTAGTTATTTTTGTATTAGATCTGCCAGTTGTCACTTTCCGTGATAACAGCAGCGATTGTTGCACTCTATATAAGGAGTGACAACCTATTGTAATAGGGGCATGAATGAATGGAATGAATGAATGATTTGATTAGAAATATTCTACATCTATAAACATTCCTTGAAATCAGAAATATATATTCTCTCCCTATAACCGTATGCGCTCTTAATGCATACAAGTATCGATTGCTTGCTACAATTTGTCTAATTCTTGTTCATATTCTGCTGCTTTGAACTCTAATACATCGAACTTGTGATCACTGATCCTGTCAAATGGTATCAGAGCAGGTTAATCATTGATCGATCTAATAATTGATCATTGAAACTGCTATTCAAGATCTAAGTTTGATTGAATTAGCTTTTGTTTTTGCAAGAAACGGTTATAGAGATTGAATTTTCTGTATTTCTGGTCATTCATCCTGAGATCTTCTCTTGGTTTTCATTGAGTTTGTTGTGGTCTGTTTAAAACTTTTAAAAGCTTGAATTAAATTGTTTTTAAACTGAAAATGACCACTCCCTCCAATGATCCTCACAATACTGGTTCCTCAACCAAGCCACCAATGCTGGTTAGGAATGAGTATAACATATGGCAAAGACGTATGCTCCATCACCTGTCTGTTAACAGCGCAGGTTGTTGGACATCAGTGGTACATGGTCCACACAAGCCTATGGTGAATAACCCGGAAACCAATCAAATGGTTCCGAAGAGGAGGGAGCAATACTCAGATGAGGACAAGAAGTTGCTTGAAATTGATGCAAAAGCCCATGGAATTCTGGCCATGGCACTGTCAAATGAAATCTATTCTGGGCTAATGCATCATGAAACTGCCCATGACCTCTGGAATGCCTTGAAAGAACAATTTGGAGGAACAGATGAGGTCTTGGCAAATAATAGAGAAATTCTTGCCCAACAATATGAGACATTCTCTCATAGAAAGGGTGAGACACTGACTCAACAATATGAGCGGTTCTCTTGTTTGATCTCTGAACTAAAAATGGTCAAACTTGAGTACACAAATATTCAGATGAATAACAGATTTCTCAGATCATTGCCTGAGAGATGGGACACATATACTATTGTCCTACGCTCCAGTGCAAGTTTGGACAAACTATCTCTCACTCAACTCCATGGGAAACTGCTCACATTTGAGAGAGAGATAGAACAGAAGAGAAAGTTGTCTTCATCTGGAAAGCTCACTGAAGACTTTGTACCAGGCAACACTGCCTTGGTGGGTCATGAGTCAGAATATGCTTCATCTGAATGCCAGTATGATGAGCATATTAATTTCTCTTCAAGCACTTCTGATTCTGCATTGGTGAGTATTGATGGTCAGTTTACTGGGTGTAATAATGACAATCTGTGCTTCATTATGGATGATCTCAAGGGGATTGCTGATGATGACTTAGAGGAGATGGATATTTTGAGCCAAATGGCCCTGATAAATATCAGATCTCAGAAGTTCTATAAAAGAACTGGAAGAAAATTCCCAGGACTCTCTGGCAAAACCAAAGTTGGTTTTGACAAGAGCAAGTTGAGGTGTCACAAATGCCAAAGGCTTGGACACTTTGCAAGAGAGTGTAGATCAACTGGATCTAACTCCACTGCACCCTTGTGACTTTTCCTGGCAATAGTCAACAACACAGAGGGCAACATCCTGTCACCTCTAGTCATCATCCTCAACAACAATCTTCGGTATATTTTGTTCCTTAGGGTCAAATGCCATATCCGTACCCTTGTTATTACATGCCACAGTCAAATCAAGTTCAAGTTCCTATGGCACCACAACCTCATGCACTACCAGAACCTCAGCCATCCCAATCTTATCAACAAACTCAACCTCAACAACATAGCTTCTTCACCCCAGGAGTTGTTGACTGGAGCAGTTTACCAGATGACATGTCTGGTCATGACCAACTGTTCTCAGGTGCTGGTCAACATGGTGGTGACAGTCCTTTTGGGAATCTAGCTCTTATGGCTTTGGAGTCTGCTGATACTTTAGTTTCTAATGCCTCTACACCTCAGGTATCACAGGTATCCTCTGAGGCAAAAGCCAAATTATGTTCTGAACCATGCATAGCAGCATTGCTTCCATTAGAGAAGCAAATGTAGCTCTAATTAATAAGAACATTGAGCTAGAACAAATAATTTCCAAAAACAAAGCTGAGTTTGAGTCTGTGCTTAAAGATAAAAATGATGAGATTTATAAACTGAATTGCCAAATAATTGATGATAAGGCTAGAGAAGAAGTACTTCTAGAGAAGTACAAAGATCTCAAAGAAACCCTTGCAGTTACCCAGGTCGAGTGTGATAGATGGGTACAATCATGCAAAGGTTTTGAAATGCTTCTTAGTAAGCAATCTGCTTCAAATGTGAAGTTTGGAATTGGTTACAATCACACTGCTCCACCTACAGATTTTACCCCAAGAGCAGAGGTAGAATCTGATGGTGAGAGTGATAACCAATCCATCACATCATGTGATCTACCTTCTAATACAGCACAATCAAAAGTAGAAGTCAGCATCAAGCCCTCTTTGAACTTATCAGCTGATGTTGATGGTTCAAATGCTGAAATTCACATGATAAATGAGTTGATCAACTCAGGAGTTAATCCTGAAGGTCCTGAAAGGACTAGAAAGCAGGATCTAACACCTGAAGTTCAAACTTCAACTGCTGTCAGTACTGAAGAGAAGAAAACTGACAGTAGAAAGAGTTTGAAGACCACTAAAGAGGCAGTCAAGAAAGCAAACAATGCTTCCAAAGCATTGAAGAACAAGTCTTCAGTTGCTTCACCCTCTTTAGTTGATGATCAACCTAAGATGAAGAAGAAACCATGTGAAGTATGTGGTCTGTTCAATCATCTTACAGATGATTGTTGGTACAAAAGAGGTTCCAAACTCAAACAAAAAGAAGAAATTAAAGAGAAAATGGTAAAAATGAAAACTGAGTTTGAGACCACATTTGTATCAGCAACATCAAATCCTGTAACCCTTAAGTCCTCAAAGAAATCCAAAAAGGAAGGGGTTAAACAGGTGACAGCTGAGAGTGCTCAGAAGAAGAAGGTGCAACATAGGAACTTATCAAACTCCACTGGCAATGTGTCTGATGAGCTGAAAGCTTTATCACAAAATCAGACACAGCTGGTAATGATGGTTCAACATATGTTGGGTAGAGTTAACCAACTAGACACTCCTATGTTGAAACCACAGAAAAGGAGGTCCGAGCCAAAGGACTCCTCTTCTACACCATCTTCTTCCTCTCAGGCTGTTGTTTCAAATAACCTGTTAGTTTACCATCTATTGATGAGACCAGGCCCAAAACCAAAAAGGTTTGGGTCTCTAAAACTAACTGATTGTTTATTATTGCAGGGTTCTTCAACATGCCAAAGTAGCATCTGTATGTAGACAGTGGGGGATCTATGCACATGACTGGGAACAGCTCTCTTCTTCATGACTACTCTCAAGGAAAGAAGGGATTTGTCTCTTTTGGCAATGATGCTAGGGGTTACATCAGGTAAGGGCTTTGTCTCCAATGGAGAAATCAAATTTGATGATGTAATCATGTGGAAAATCTCAAGTACAATCTCTTGAGTGTCAGTCAAATGTGTGATAAAGGCCATGTTGCCCTTTTCACTATCAAAACTGTAGGATTCTGTCATCCAAAGTTTTGCACTTGATTGACGGTGTTGGATGATCACACTCTCCTGAAGCCAACAGGACAGGAAGAGTGTATGCCTTAGATCTTTCTAAGAAGATAGATCTCAAAGGCAATCTTGCCTATTTTCTAAAGCCTCTTCTCAAGAATCTACACTGTGGCACAGGAGGCTTGGTCATGTTAATCTCAAAAACATGAATCAGCTTACCCACAATAGTTTAGTCAGAGGCTTACCAATAAAGGAGTTCCACTGTGATGAAACCTGCACTGCGTGTTTAAAAGGAAAACAGCAAAAGTCTCATTCCCTCCTATTGAAATGCCTAAGTCCACTGCCTGCTTGCAATTACTGCATATGGATCTATTGGTCCTGTGAGAGTAATGAGCATGGCAAAGAAGAAATACTCTGGTAATTGTGGATGATTACTCCAGATTTGTATGGACTTTCTTTCTACATTCAAAGGATGAGGCTGCTCAGAAGATTATTCACTTGTGTTGTATATTGAGAAGCAGTATTCCCTTCCAGTCAAGTGTATTAGGAGTGACAATGGAACTGAATTCAGAAATCATACACTTGATGACTTCTATCTTTCAAAGGGAATCAAAAGGCAGTTCAGCATTCCAAGGACTCCAGAACAAAATGAGTAGTGGAGAGAAGAACAGGACCCTCATTGAAGCTGCAAGGTCCATGCTGGCTGACTCAGGTTTGCCACTGACCTTTTGGGCTGAAGCTGTCAACACCTTGCTATGTGCAAAATAGAGTTTTAGTAAATCAGAGGTTGATGAAGACTCCATATGAAGTTCTCCATCATTTGGCTCCTCTGATTTCATTTTTCAAAGCATTTGGGTGTCCCTGTTTCATTCTCAACAAAGGATCAACTCCATAAATTTGATCCTAAGGTGGATGCAGGGTATTTTGTTGGGTTATCATCTACTTGCAAGGCATACAGAGTCTTCAACTGCAGAACAAAGATGGTTGAAGAGACTCTACATGTTTAAGTTCAATGAATCTCCAAAGGACAAGATTCCACAAAGCCCTGTGGAGTTATTTGATTTGGACATACTGCAATATGTTCCTTATCAAACTCCTGCTGTTGCTCCTGTCAACAGTTCACCACCTGGTGGTACTGCTGATGATGATGATGATTGCAGTACTCACCTCTTCAGGTTTAGTGATCAGCTGCCTGATTCAGCTAGACCTAATGTTCCTGTAGCTCCAGTAGCACCATCCACAACAAGTGCTGATGAGATATCTTCGAATTCAACTTCCTTTGAATTACCACCCACTGATTGGTTTCAAGGAAATGCTTCACCATCACCATCTGTTACTGCTGAGCCTGCTACAAACACTTGCACAGATCTCATGTGTATCAAGATCTGAAGAATCACCCTATGTCTCAAATCATTGGTGATATCACTGCTGGAGTATCAACAAGATCATTGTCAATTTCTGCTTCTATGCTCTCTTCATCAGTCAGCAGAGCCAAAGAATTATCACATTGCTTTAAAGGACAATGGATGGGTTGATGCCATGCAGCTTGAGCTTCTTCAGTTCAAGAAACAGCAAGTGTGGAACTGGTTCCTCTACCTCCAGGTAAGTGTGCAATAGGCACTAAATGGGTGTTTAGGAACAAAACTGATGAAAATGGGCTTATTGTTAAGAACAAGGCCAGACTGGTTGTTCAGGGGTTTGCACAAGAAGAAGGTATTGATTATGATGAAACCTTTGCCCCTGTAGCCAGACTGGAAGCAATTCGATTGTTTTTAGCTTATGCTGCTTATCAATCTTAAAGTTTTTCAAATGGATGTCAAAAGTGCATTCTTGTATGGAAAAATTAAAGAAGAAGTTTATGTATGTCAACCTCCGGCTTTGAGGACAATAAACATCCTAATTGGTGTATAAGCTTGATAAGGCTCTTTATGGGTTAAAACAAGCTCCTAGCCTGGTATGAGACATTATCAAACTTTCTTCTAATTTTCACTAGAGGCTCCATAGATAAGACTTTATTCATTAAGAAAGCTGGGCAGCATAATCTACTTGTTCAAATTTATGTAGATGACATCATTTTTGCATCCTCTGATCCAAAGTTGTGTGATACCTTTACAAAGTTGATGCAACAGAAGTTTGAAATGAGTGCCATGGGAGAGTTACAATTCTTTCTGGGGTTGCAAATCAAACAAAAGGCTGATGAATTTTCATTCATCAGTCCAAGTATACAAAAGATCTTTTGCAAAAGTTTGATTTACAAAACTGTAAGCCTTGTTCTACTCCCATGTGCAGCACCACACAACTGGATACAGATCAGAAAGGTAAAGTGGTTGATGAAAC
This sequence comes from Flaveria trinervia, assembly GCA_025506515.1. NCBI lineage: Eukaryota > Viridiplantae > Streptophyta > Magnoliopsida > Asterales > Asteraceae > Flaveria > Flaveria trinervia. Next base: position 46,825,787 of record CM046457.1, on the reverse strand, counting down.
AATTTACAGATGTATGATTGGGTCCTTGATGTATTTAACAGCTTCTAGACCAGATATTATGTTTGCTACATGTTTTGTGCTAGATTTCAGGCTGCACCTAAAGAGTCTCATCTGATTGCAGTCAAGAGGATCTTTAGATATCTGCAAGGCACTCCATCTCTAGGTTTATGGTATTCTACTGGACATTCTGGTAAATTAGTTGCTTTTTTCTGACAGTGACTATGCAGGGTGTAAGTTGACCAGGAAATCAACGTCTGGTGGATGTCAATTCCTAGGCAACTGCTTGATTTCTTGGCAGAGCAAGAAACAGACCTCAGTTGCTACATCAACTGCTGAAGCAGAGTACATTGCGGTTGCAAGTTGTACATCTCAGGTACTCTGGCTTCAAAACCAACTTTTGGATTATGGCATTACAGAGACTAAGACTCCATTGTTAATGGATAGTGCTTCAGCTCTTTGCATTGTCAAAAATCCAGTCCAGCACTCTAGGACCAAACATATAGAGATCAGACATCATTTTATAAGGATTGTTTTGAAAAAGGTCTGATTGATCCTAAGTTTGTGCCTAGTGCTGATGAGCTTGCAGACATTTTTACTAAGCCTTTGGATAGTTCAACTTTCCAAAACCTGGTGTTAAGGCTGGTATGCTGCAGCTAGAATAAGTGACAACTACTGATGATCTTAGTAATAAGTACTGATGATCATTAGTACCTATGTCACATATAAGTACTGATGAGCTCTTTTACCCTCAGTAGTTTTATAACTACTGAAGGCTAAATGTCTCACAAGTACTGAAGTACTTCATCTGTTCTAAACTACTGATGTAGTTACAACTACTGATGCAGTTACAACTACTGCAATCAGTAAAAACAGATAAGTACTGATGTCCTATGAAACAACTGAAATCAGCCAAAAAGACTGATGAATGTGTTGAGGACAGTATGAAACAGCTGAAAAGCTAAGAATTGACGAACAGCTGAAGAGAACTTTCTCTTCAGTCGTTTGTACAACTGCTGTTTCATTCTAAACAACTGAAGCAAAACCATGTCTTCAGTAGTTTTATAACTACTGATGACTAATACCAAGTCTTCAGTTGTTTACAACAGCTATGACAAAACCACTGTCTTCAGTAGTTTCATAACTACTGATGACAAACACCAAGTCCTCAGTTGTTTCAATCATCTGAAGTCAAAACCACGGTCTTCAGTAGTTTTCTAAACTACTGATGCCTAACACCACACGACTTTAGCTGTTTCAACGTCTGAAAGGAAATACCATGTCAACGGTCGTTTAAATACTGATGACTAACACCACATCCTTCAGTCGTTTCTTACCCGTACCCTATAAATATCCCTACCTAAGCTCTCAATGCTTCATCTTCTTCAAACCTAACGTTCCTCTCCAAAACTTCCCTCTTCTCCATGGCGTCCATGCAAATTAAACCGCGACACAACTGTGTTGCCTACCTCACTAAATCGCCCATCTGGACTAAGTTCGTACTGCTATCGATCTTATGGTTCAGTCCCAATACAACACGGCAATTCTTCTGAATCCCATACTACATGCCGAATCCTTGCACCAATTTTGGATGAACGTTACTGTTACCACTGGGGAAACAACACACCATCCCTCTAGTCGGTCGTAAACAACAAAGAAGTAGTCATCACTCCTGCAATAATCCGCAAAATTCTTCATCTGAATGATGCTAGTTCTCCTGCTGGATATCCAAAGGGCACCACGGATCTATCCTTTGCCCACATGGATATCAAGGCGATCTCAGTGCCTCCACTATCTTGAAGAAACACTTTAATGACGCTGAGTGCCTAATCTTTCACATGGTGAATGTATGTTTGGCCCCTAAGACGTCGTCTTGGGATCAAATGTCGACGAAATGGCAGCAGGTAATGTATTCTATCCTTGAGCAACAACCACTAAACTTTTCAGAAATAATATTTTCAGAGCTCAAAGATATGGCTCAAAAACTAACTGCCACCGTTGGATACTTATCCACGGTTCATAATGCCATTATTACAGACCAGCTTAATGCTGAGGGACTTGTTGCTTGGGAGTCCCTGCTACGGCTGTTCTGCCGGAAGTATACTCCCGGCACAACTCTGACTAGACACTTAAAATGGCTGCCAAGCTGCGAAAACCCACGCAGCTGGAACCCACAGCCACCACCTCCAAATCAAAAGTCCCCACCAAACCCACCAAAAGAAACCCAAAACGGCTACTCAGGGAATTGAGTCCCCTGAGGATGCCCCTGCAACACAAACGCAGGATATATCCACTAGTCCAAACCCCCTAGTGGATACAATGACTCTTCCAGCCATAGTCGCTCAGGCTTCCTCTCAACAGACCTGCAGCAACCACAAAAGGTACCTACATATCTGGGATCTTCCTCACTTGAAGGGATTGCCATTGAAGAGCACCAACCTCCCCAGGTGCACACTGCTTCTATCCCTTCACCCCAAGCAACCGCCCCTCACAGCCCAACTTTCATAGTTGCACAAGTGCTGACTCAACTGCACTCCTCACCCCCTCCCCAGCAACCACTTACTACTGGGAATACCTCTACAATTGAGGGGAGGAACACAGTGCACTTGAGAACCCACAGCACAGGGGTTTACCACTTCTATCTCCTGGTGTAGACAAGTGCTTAGAATATCTAGTGAGGCTGCCACCTCCTCTGACTCAGCACATGATCAGAATGAGGCTGGTAATATTGCTAAGACCTCACTAGAGCAACAGCTGATGATGGACACTGTCCTGAGGCTGGAAGTCCCCAGTACCAAGCACAAGGGGCACATGCTCACTGGTCTACACCCAGTGCATGTAAATCCTGCTCTAAGCAGGAGGTCAGATGATTCAGCTTCGGCTGATGATGACCTGGGCTTTTTCTACTATGTTCTTGCCCAGAACACAATCCTTGAAGAGAAAGTCGTAGGCTGCAAAACCTACTTGATCAACTCTCCCAGGAGAAAGACCATCTGCCTCTACCACCCACAGATGGCACCTTCACTTGAAGGTTCCCCAACACTGAGCCACTCCAACTCAACCACCTGCCTCTGCTTCAGGCCCTACTTCTCAGGAACAGAACCCTCCTGAGCAAATAGGTGTTGTACTCCAAAATTCCCTCCCTCTCATCACACCCATAATCACAATATTGTGACCAAAGCCATTGATGAGAGGCTTTCCTCAACTTTACAGCCCTTGATTGATGCGGCTGTCCAAAAGACTCTTTCTGCGGTACAAACCCCTTCCTCCAATGCATCCAAAAAGGGGGAGAGTACTGCAGTGAAAGAAAAGAAGGGAAAAGATCCGAGGAAAAGAAGGAAGCGAAGCAAGCCCAAAAGGAGGAGAAAGAACAGCAACCAATGCTCACTACAAGCGAAAGAAAGGTGCTGATGAACATTGCTGAAGATAAAGCCTGGAGCTACTGATAAAAGAGGCTGATGCCGAACACAGCAGATCAATGGACAACATCATTGATCAGCTGTTAGGCAAGGCCATGACACCAATAAACTTGACTCTGAGATTCGACGACTAGAGATTGAAGAAATCCAGAATAGATGGGCAAGTATGAAGTGTTAGAAAGAGAAAGGCTTGAAATCATGATTAGATTTATTGCAAAATATCTTGGAAGATCAATGATCGAAATCAAAGCTTGGTCCAGGGACAGTATCTTGGCAATCACCACCAAGATCTGTTCGTCTGAAGCATATACTAAGGGGCTTGTTATTGAAGCTTTCAATGAAGCGGGTGCTGGGAGCAGGACTGAGCTAGCCAAGCAATCAAAAGCCACACTCACCTCAAGGATGCTAGAACAGCCTGTCAACATTCCCGCACACAAAACCACCCAAAACACAACCCACCAAACCAACTCCCTTACCCTCAAAACCCATAGCCGATGATATACCCTTGAAGAAGAAGAGAAGGATATTGAGGCTAGAAGATGATGAAGAAGATGATGAAGATAGGCTGCCGCTCTCAACTGTGATTCAGTTGCCTAAGGCCACAAGTCACTCCTCAGCAATTACTCCTGAAGTCCAAGACAAATGGTTAAGTGAAGCTAGAAGAAGAAGAGCTTCATAAACAGCATGATGAGGAATTGCTGAAGAGAGTTGACAAAGCTTATGCAGCCACATCTTCTATCATCAATATGAAGAAGCAAGCCCTCAGACTTTACACTCTCAGGCATACCTTTCAATATCAAAAGGAAAGAGTGAGGATTTGGCCTGATCCCAGGGTCTCTCACAGAATTCATAAGAAAATATACCTCAGAGATACATTGGCCAGGTGAAAAAGATCGTAGATGAAGTGATCTCTCTGGTTTGTAGTTTCACCCTGGGAAATCCTAGAAGACTTCAAGAAGGCCTACAAAGCTAATCTAACCGCTCAGAAGATGCTGGAAAACAAAATAGTGAAAAGGGGTTAGTTTACAAGAGGCTTGAGGAAGTCAGGAAAAATGAGCTCCAGTTGTTCCTAGAGGGTAATCACCCGGATGAGTTTGCTTACAGAATAATAACAACTGTGGAGCTAAAGAATAGGAAACAGGCCAAATACCTGTCTGAGTATTATGGGCCTGAATCATTGTTGAAGGAGGTGCTAAAGAGCAACCATTGAGGAACAAATCACCTTCCTTAAGCCTACACAAGAGAGTCGTACAGACTCATTATGGGTAAGTGAATTCTAAAATGGGATAACAACTCTGTGTCCTGTTCCGCAAAACAGAGTTCCCATTCATACTCTGCCAAACAATATTTGAGGTTTCTTCCCAGGCCGGAGCTTACATGGGTCATCTTCTTTACTGATCAAGAAGGAAAAAGACCAAACACTTGCCAACAATAAGTGGGACAACGAATAATTTAGAGGTTTTGGCTGCATTGGTTCAGGGGGAGTTTGTTGGAACAAAAGAACCAATGAGCCAAGATTAGAAAACCTCTAAGTCCCACATGGTATCACAACAACTGCTGAAGACTCATCAGCAGTTTGACAAGTGCTGAAGACTTCAACAGCTGAAGATCAAGTGCTGAAGATTCCAACAGCTGAAGAACTAAAGTGCTGAAGTACAACAGCTGAAGAACACAAGTACTGAAGCTGAAAGACTAAGTACTGAAGTACAACAGCTAAAGAGTTTACAAGTGCTAAAGATCAACACTGATGTACAAAGCCTGAAGACAAAGACTGAAGACATCAGCTGATGATATCTACTGAAGTCATCAGCTGATGAAACATCTGAAGGTCAAAGTCTAAAGATCAAGTACTGAAGCGTCAGTAGTTTGTCACAACTGCTGAGAGTACTTCTTCAGTAGTTGTGATATCAGTAGTTTTATATTTATAGTTTCAGTAGTTTTATGTTTCAGTAGTTTTGTAAAACGACTGAAGAGCTTGTTCTTCAGTCGTTGTAGTTTCAGTAGTTTTATATTTTGTACTTAACACTCTGATATGTTCGCAGTAGTGTGAACATTTCAGTAGTTTGTTAAAGAGTTAGTTATTTTTGTATTAGATCTGCCAGTTGTCACTTTCCGTGATAACAGCAGCGATTGTTGCACTCTATATAAGGAGTGACAACCTATTGTAATAGGGGCATGAATGAATGGAATGAATGAATGATTTGATTAGAAATATTCTACATCTATAAACATTCCTTGAAATCAGAAATATATATTCTCTCCCTATAACCGTATGCGCTCTTAATGCATACAAGTATCGATTGCTTGCTACAATTTGTCTAATTCTTGTTCATATTCCGCTGCTTTGAACTCTAATACATCGAACTTGTGATCACTGATCCTGTCATGTTGTCCAAGGATTTCAACAAGTTGAGGTCATTGACTACAATGAAGTGTTTGCACCCGTGGCAAGAATGGAAGCAATCCGCATCTTCCTTGCCTATGCATCTTATATGAAGATTTAAGTTTATCAACTTGATATGAAGAGTGCTTTCCTTCATGGTGAAATTAGAGAGACAGTATCGTTAGTTAACCCGAGGGATTGAGGATCCATATCACGGGATAGAGTTTACAAACTTGACAAGGCTTTATATGGGCTTCATCAAGCTCCGAGGGCTGGTATGAGAAACTCTCAACTCATCTTGTGAAACACGGTTTTCGCAGAGGAGTCATTGACTGCACATTGTTTATCAAGGAGAAAGATGGGGATTTACTGCTGGTACAAATCTATGTCAATGACATAATCTTCGGTTCCAAGAATGAAGAATTATGTAAAGAGTTTGAAGCAGTAATGAAGGCGGAGTTTGAGATGAGTGCAATGGGAGAGATGAAATTCTTTCTCGGGTTACACGTAGATCAGACACCAAATGGAATTTTCTTACATCAGACCAAGTATGTAGGAGATATCCTTAGTCGGTTTGACATGGAGAAGGCTTCTACAGCTGGGACTCCACTTGCTACAAACCATGATGTCGTACCCGATGAATCTGGTGATCTGGTTGATGCCACTATGTACAGGGGGATGATTGGATCTCTCATGTACCTCACTGCCTCAAGTTCTGATATCATGTATGCTACATGTTTATGTTCACGATATCAGGCAAAGCCAAAGGTTAACCATCTCATTGGGGTCAAAAGGATATTTCGTTATCTGAAGGGTACACCAACACTTGGGTTGTGGTATCCTCATAATGATGACTTTGAGCTTACGGCGTATAGCGACTCGGATTACGGCAGCTGCAAGATGAATTACAAGTCTACCTCAGCAGGGTGTTAGTTCTTTGGGAGAATATAGTAACCTGGAAATATAAGAAGCAGACCTCGGTTGCATTGTCAACCTATGAAGCCGAATACGTTACTGCTGCAAGTTGCTGTTCAAAAATCATATGGATTCAACAGCAAATGCGGGATTACGGTTTGAAATTCTCTTCTACTCCTATCTTTGTCGATAACTTTGCTGCAATTGTAGTCACTAAAAACCTGGTCCAACATCCAAAGACCAAACACATCGGAATTAAATATCACTTTATACATGATTGTTATGAAAAGAACCTAATCGATATGGTAAAATTAAACACTGATTTTCAACGCGCTGACCTCTATACAAAGGCTTTTGACAAACCACGTTTTCTATATCTGTTAGAGGTCAACGGCATTAAAAAGAAAAGTGATGTAATTCCTGATGATGATCATGTGTAGTCCAATGAGTCTTTTTTTTAATTATTTGTTATCCTTTTTTATTTGTTTAATCAATTTAATTACATTATTGTTATTCGGTCGCATATTAAAAATCCTAAAAAGTGTAAGTCGGTTACGGTTTTAGAATTTTAGGGGGAGATTAGGTCAGTTGGTAACATTAACAAAAAAACGAGGGAGGAGGAGAGGCTGGCTAATAGAAAGTAGATCGTATCTATGATATCGATTAAAGAACGTTGGAAAATGATAGTACACAGGTACAAATTACTTGGGACTTAAAATATTAAATAAAATAAGATGCGAAGTTCAAAGTATAAGTCTGTGTAGTCTGAGCAATATAAAAGGAAAGATGATAGTAAAACTAGCTACTACTAAGGTAACACAAAGAAAGTAGACCTAGAGGTTGTTAGACCACAGATGATATGTCGGTAGATTCAACACAATAGACGATTAGACCTTATTGGTGATATCAAGAACAAACTAAGTTGTTCAACAAGCTGTGGTTAACATCTTATCCCTGGTTAACACAATCAACAAATTCTAATAAGGGGTGACGAGCAGAACAAATGCCACAAATGTGTGCATAAGACCAAAATATCAACAAAAGCAATCAAACTAATAACTTATGTTGTTGGTGAGAACTGTGCATAAAGATGAAAAATGCTCAAACAAGTAGATAGGTTATGTGCCTCTCTGATGTGCTGTGGCACTGACCTAAGGATAAGCATAACCTATATATTCTAGACTTCTTTGTTGTTTGCCGCCTCTCTGCTGTGTGGTGGCACTGACCTGAGGCTTGGCTTCTCTCTGAAAGTTCTAAGAATAGTGTCTTCTTGAAAATTACCCTAAGACCGCTCAAAATCTCCTGAGGAATGTTGATTACCATATAAGTGTGGGATCCACAAATTCCTGTTGAAATAATCAAACCTAAACCGTCACCAATCTGTGTCAAAAGTCTATGTATGGATTTAAGAGGATCAGTATACTGACAATCATCGTGGCTACAATTCTTGAAAGTCCAAATCAAGGTGGGATCTATTAGTACTAGTATGATTTCCTAAACTTGCTAACGACTGTAGATGAAAAACAAGAATTGAGCATCAAAATGTGTTGATAACATGTCCCAAATGATTTGACTTGCCTGTATGATTCCAATCTGAATTGGTCCAGTTATGGTCAAAAGTAATTGAAGCTGCCCATTCCGGAACCGAATCCGTTAGATATCTATCTTAGGATTTATACCTCACAAAAAAAGGTCAAAAACAATTTTAGTGTTGTATTTCAGTTTTTAGTTCTTTTGATTTGTTTAAATTTTGTCAATCTAGTTTGTTAAACATTAGACTATGCCATGGAACTCAATAGGGGATTTAATCAACTAAAAAGGTCACGTCTGAGGTGACCACATGTGTTTTCAAATGTAAAATGAGTCACATCCGAGGTGATAAATTGTTTTAAAAGGATCACGTCTGAGGTGATCAAAAGTTTTTCAAAATTAAAATGATCATGTATGAGATGATCGAATGCTCATAATGTTTAATCAAAAGATAAAAGTGTGGAATGGTCATAAAGTCAAAACCATGAGAATGATCCATTCGCATGACTGAACCATGAGTATCGACCAGTCGTACGATTGGAGGATACGAATGAGCCCAATCGCACGATTTACCCACACGTATGGCACATACGTGCGATTGGAGCATGAGCATGGATAAAATCACACGATTGGATGACTAAAATGAGCCAATCACATGGATGAAGGTGACCGAATGACACAGTCGCACGACTGACTTCTAGTCGCACGACTGAAGGTGACCGACTGTGCGAGTCGCACGACTGACCTTTAGTCGCACGAATCAACTATGCGACTAGGCTTAGTCCCAAGACTTAAGGAAACCCTAGTATAAATAGAGGGGGAGTCGGTCGCAGTCACTTATCACACCCAAATCGCCCTTAAATCACACGAAGCACCGTTACTCTGCCTGATTTTCATTTGATCATTCTAGACCATTGATTATTGCATACTGACGATTTGTGGTTACTATACAGGTTATGTGCGGTGCAATCCATGAAAATGTCCATCGATTCATAACAAAAATCGACTAATTGAACCCCAAAAAGAACCGAGACTTAGTTTAACTAAGAAACTAATAAAACCCAGTCCATTGTGAAATCAAAGGTTATTAGGTGTTTTGTCGGTCAAATGTGAGCCTAGTGAGCCAAACCACGATGTCTAACATTAAAAATTGCTGAAAATCGAAATTTGAATGTAACAACAGTCTGTCATGCGAATGGGCAACCAGATGAACCTCTATCGCACGACTGAGATGAGCGTATGGCTAAATCGCACGACTACCCCATGCGAATGAGCTCAGTCGCACAACTGGTTCAATCGCATGGAATAGCATACGACTACCCCAGTCGCATGCTCAGTCGTACGAAAGAGCCCAACCGCATAACCAATTCTCAGTCGCACAGCTCATTCGCATGACAGAACAGAAGATGTCTAGTTAAATGACTCAACTTGTTCCACATTGACTTACAATAATGTTTATTTGTATTGTGTCACAGATGACGAGTCGTTAGCGAATGAGCACTAAGCACAATATTTGTGCTCATCTAGATCTGACCTCGAGGAATGCTTCAGACTTCTCTGGCATTATTACTTTTCTACGGAGATCGACGATCTTTTGTGCCATCTCAACTCCTTGCACTCCCTATCGCTCAGTCCAACAGGCTTTCTGGGAAAGCGCTGTGTTGGACAGATCCTCAGAGCCCCATCGCATCAGGAGCTCGATATATGGAGAGGCTATTGAGATCACTGAGGATAATCTTTGGACAGTTCTCGAGTTTGGGGATGATGCTGACTGTCCCACCCGATTACACCCCCTTACTGTTCGAGGATGTTTTATGCGAGCTAAGTACTCTGGGGACATCAACGCAAGGGTGCTCAACAAGAGCAACCTGTGCCTCCAGTTCAAGTACCTCGCCCATGTGCTGCTGAAGTGTATAGCGTCTCGGAAGGGAGGGTTCGACGAGCTCTCAGATCAGATTCAGAACGCTTATGCAGCGTTTGTGCTGAACCACCCGTTCAGCTTCTCCAAGATGATCTTTGCCTATCTGGTGGAGAACATTGAGGGGAAAGGGAAGGAGGGATTCTACATGTACCCTCGATTCATCCAGATGATTATAGATCAAAAACTACCGTCTCTGCCTAAGGAAAAGGAGGACACTGTAGTTCTTGAGGTGATGGACGACACCGCACTGGGTCGTATGAAGGTTTATAGGGGGAAGCAGGTTAAGACCCCGATGAGGAGATTTTTCGAGCATCTGGCCCGGGAGGATTACGTGGCGCCAGCGAGGTGTAAATGGTGCTACGCGGACAGTGATTCTGATATTGAGCAACTGGTGCTCTCGGACGATGATTCCGATGACGATGACAGCGGTGATGGTGGAGATGCTGGGCCCACTCAACCGAGGGCCCCCACTGCTGATATAGCATCTTCGGCACCCACCCAAGGGGAGACAGAGGCTGCAGGGTTCCATCAGGATTTCCAAACTGATGAGGAGGAGGAGGAGGACGAGGAGCCTTTGACTTGAACGGTGGGTAGCAAGGTTGTTGCCACCAAGCGAGGGCTCCGGGCGGTTGGTGAACGCCCTGGGCGATTGGGAGAGGCTGACATTGATCCTACTTATGCTCCCGATCAGCCAAGCAGTGTTCCAGGGGGAGCATCCACCTTGAAGGGATCGAGGAAGAAAAGGATGGCTCAGCCCCACAGATTGAGGAAGAAGAAGAGGAGGACGATCTTCATAACCACTACCACCACTCCACCCACTACCACCACTCCACCTACTACAATCACTCCACCAACATCCACTCATCCACCTACTACCACCACTACTGCTATCCCATCTACCACACCCACTCCACCACCACCTTCATCTATATTACCCCCAATCTTCACCACTGCCACCACCACTACCACCAGCCACCATGCCAGACTATCGTCATTCCCTTCCTACCCATCTGGATCCACTCTACCTCCTAGTGGGGTAGAGGAACAGCTCTCGGCACTTAATCGTATGGTGCTGAAGCTGTTGGATGCCGATGACGAGAAGACTGCTCAGATTCGACAGCTAGTAGACCTTACTGCTGCTCAATCTATGCAGATATCTCAGCAGGCACAACAGATAGAGCAATAAGCCCAGCTGATGGATGCATAGCGCGTAGAGATGTCCCAACTCCGGGAGCAGCATGCTCAAGAAGCTAAAAGGATAGAGGAGTTGGAGACCACCAACAAGACCATCATGTTGCGGCTCAAGGGATCAAAGGAAGAGCCGTTAAAGATCAAGGAAGGAGATGGAGATGATGGTGATGATGACAGTGATGATAATGATGATGGTAATGACATTAAGGATGATATAGATGCTAGTGATGATGCTGATGATGTTGATGTGATGCTGAGGATGCATCTGCTGTGGGTGCCACATCTGCAGGTGAAAGGAGGAGCAAAAGGTCTCAAGACCAAGGTGCCTCCACATCCGCCCCGTCAGCAGAGGAGCATATGATCCATGACAAGAGTAATACTTAGCTATTTTTGTTATTTAAATCTTATGTATTTGAATCTTGTATCACATTAATGTAATGAATGTTTATATTTAATGTTGGTATTTCTGACTTGATTATTAACTAATGATTGTTGTGTTACATGTATAAATCTAGCAGATCCAAACTTTCAGAGGGATGAACATGATGTTGCTCCCCTCCAACATATCAAGACTCAGCTCACGATGATTCTTGATCTGCAGGGAATAGTCAGGAGATCGGTGATGTACACTCCTGAAGAAGAAGAGATCATTCACAATCTCACTAATAAGCAAATTGCTGAAATGTTCAAGCTAAATCCTGATGAGATTGTCAAGGATGCTCCAACAGTCTAAGTTGAAAGTGACGATGAGCTCAACGATGTTGATGAGATCGAGATAGAATATATCACTATACAACTTTATCCAGAGAACACTAACATTGAAGGTAATGTCGTTCCCAATCTGGGCGACAACCTTGTCAGTGAAACTTTTGAAACTCTGGATAGAATGGAAGAAGAGTCTGACAAGACTGAAGATAAGGCCCCAGCCTCAGATGCTGAAGTTAATATCAGAAAGGCTGAGTGGGCTGCGTGTTTTGAAGAGATAAGAGCCCAACGCAGTGCTTCAAAGTCGACTGTCTACACCAAGCTGTACAAAGTGGAGAAACATCATAAGGTGTCGGGCAAAATCACCACGTGGGCATATTTCGAAGATCTCAACGTTTATGCTGTTAAACGTGAGAAAGGGATCAAATACTTCAGGTTTCCTCATGACATGAAGACTCTTCATGGATTTGAGCTGAACTAGTTAGCGAAACTGAAATTGCTATACGCTGATCCACACAAGATGTCTGGATGGTTTGAAGTAGCTCTTAACAGAGAGTACCACACCAGATGGATCAACTTCAAACCTCAACACCCAACGAGGTATCTCAGACGGTCTAAGGTTGATCCCATTACTGGAAAACCGAAGATAGTGCTAAAGTGGAGTCCACCGTGAACAATGTCAAAGATCCCTCTACGGGAGATGCCACAGGACTTCACTCCACACTTCAAATGGTGGTACTATGATTAGAGGATAGGAGAAGCAGTCATAGTCTTGAACAAGAATGGTGTTATGAAACCATCAGGGTGTTTGACCCTATGTGGCTTACAAACTTGTCTGCAGATGATGTATATACATTGTACATGTGGCCACTGTTCTATGACTCTCAAGATATTGTACAAGCTCTATAATTCCAGAACGTGATAAGACTCTGCTTTGCTTTTGAAATACACGCAGGCGTTACAAAAGAAGAGAAGTACAAGAAGTATGAAGAGGTTATGAAGATGGTAAGACATTAGATGGAACTAGGTCCAAGGGGGAGTTTGTAGGTACATGTGTCCCTAGTTTCTGAACTTAATGTAATATGTCTTTAATGTCTTACACTTATGTAATACTTGGGTACTTAATGAAATGTAAATGTTTGGTTGTGATTATAATGTTTAATATTTCATTAATGAGTTGTTTAACGCATATTGAATTGATTATATAGGTTTGTAGTTGTTTGAACTAGTATAAATAATGTAATAATATTGAATACGTTCAAACTTAGTAAGATGAAGTTGTTATGCGTCCGAATGGACCATGCGCCCCAACAGTGGTCATGCGCCCGAATGGCCAAGCGACTAAGTGTCCATGCGCCTAAATGGTCCATACGCCTGAACAACTTCATACGAATGACTCAGTCGCGTGAATGGAACAACCGCATGGCTCAATCGCACGACTGAACCATGCTAATGGTTCAGTCGCACGAATGAGAAACCTAAACCTATAAATACCACTTAATTCGTGGAAAAACGTAAGCATCAAACACACTTCGACTCCAGACGTACCCTAGCTGTCCAGAGACCTCTAAGATCATACTCCAAGTTCATAGATCGCAGTAGATTGGTTCCTAATCGATTCTTAACGTTAGATTCAATTACATAATTGTTTCTACGTGTGTTCTCATTAATTGGATCGCGAATCAAATAGGATTCCGCACTATTTGATTCGGTTTACACGTTAATCAGTTAGTACATCGTCCCGTACACGATCCCCTAACACAGAGGTCTGCAACGGAGTGTCAGAGACCATACTTATGTCTACTGGTTCATAGCGGTGTCTTCCGAAGGTTAAATAGCTTCGGAAGAACAAGTACTTCCGAAGCCACTTTTACTTCGAAAGAGGCCGCTTCTTCCGAGACTTGGGAACTTCTTATTTTCTTCATACTTCGGAAGTAGTCTTCTGATTGTTCTTCTAAGACTTGACCTTCGGAAGCATGCTCTTGACTTCGGAAGTAGAGTTCTGTCTTCAGAAGTTGATCTTTCACTTTATCTTTGGAAGAACTCTACAACCTTCGGAAGTTCCATGCTAAGCTTCGGAAGCCTTTGCATGTAGCACCAAAATTATCTAAGTGATTTGGTCTTCGTTGCACCAGCCTTCTTCTTGATCCAACAGGAAAGTTACCATCCCTAGCATTTGAACTTAAATCAACCTATCCCCAACCTTGACTTCTATACTGATAAAGATCTAGGTTTTAGTGAGTACCATGATTCTCTCTTTTTTCCCCTACTCAAAGAGAGATGGGTGCTTCTGAGGCTCATATTTCTAGCCCACATCAGTCACTTACTACTGAGGTAGACACTCCTAAACCTGTTTAGGATGTCCATATGGAAGAGACTCTCACTTTTGAAAGTGATTACATCATTAAGACCTCAACCATGGCAACTCAACTTACTGACATCTCAACTGAGGTTGCTAGTGAGCAGAGAAAATCCAATAGCCAAGAACCTGAAGCTGGTGGTGAGAGAGAGGACTCTGGTTCAATCATCTCATCCCCTAATGATTCTTCTGATGAAGATGAGGGAAATTTAAGACTAAAGGTGCAAAAACTGTCTCAAATATGCACCTATTTAGTCTCCAAGGTTAGTCACCTTGAATCTCAAGTGACTACCTTGTAGAACAGGGTCAATGATCAACAACTTGAGATTTCATATCTTAAGGAAAAACTAGCTGGGAGACCTTTAAGAAAGGCTCAACCAGGAACACAAGAACATGTGGATGTGATTGACCTAACTCCTAGCTCACCTATGCAAGTGAGTGATGCTACTAAAAAGGGGGAGAAAGTCATTACAGTCACGGAACCTGGGAGTTCTTCAGAGAGTATGGACATTGAGGACTCACCATCCTTACTTGCAATTGTACATACTCAGTAACTTCCTCAAGTTTACATTGATGTGGACTCTATAGACTCCTTCATACAGAGTCTGTTTGAGTACCAAGGGCTATGTCATCTCCACCATCTTCCAATCACATCATTGGGTGGAGGTATGATAGCAACAGGAGAGCCCTAATCATTATTAGAGTTCAAGGGCAGCAGGAGATCTTCAACTTTTAGACATTGAACTTCTATGATGTCTGGATTTAGTCAACATGCCACTTGTCAATCCAAGCCAATAGAGACAAGCTGACAAGTTGGCTCAAAGAATCCAAGACCGGATCACTACAGAGTTTAGCTTTAGAAGAAGACTAAGGCAATCAGGCAATGTCATCGGTCAACTGGATGTTGAGGCAGACCCTAAGATTGGTTTCATAAGGGAAACCTTGACTGAAGGCCCAGTGACAGAACCTGAGAGCCCTGTCTTATCACCAACAACTGCTGTAGAGATCAATACCCTTTTTGAGACACATGCTGGTGAAGGTGCTTCTCAACCTCTCTCTAGCCGGAGCTTGGAAGCTACACCAAGCAATGAAGGCCAAAGCTCTCTCCACCTGAGTCACAAAGTTCTGTGAGTGACAAAGGGAAAATAAAAATGACTTCTGAGGAGATTGAGGAGGAGAAGAGAGAGAGGTAAAGGAAGCTGAAGAGAGAAAGTTCCTCTTTTGAGTCTGCAAGACTCATGGAGTCTGCTATCAGGGCTACCCCCAAACTAGATACTCAGAATGATGAGTTAAGGGCAATCAGGATAAACTACCTCCAGACAAGGAAGTATGACATAGACAATATCATTTCTCTCCCCTTGGAGGAACTAAATGAACTGGTTGACCTAGAAAGGTCACGGGAGAAGAAAGAGCCAGAAGATGCAGAGCTACTAGTACAAATCAAAGAAGACAGAAGAAAGAAAAGATTGTACAAGCATGTGCCTACTCTCTCCCCAGTTCAAGAAAGTCATGCACATAAGGATGTGGTTCAACAAGAACCTCAAGTAGATAAAGAAGAAGAAAGGATCAAGATGATCAACTACCTGACTGCCACAGGCCTCTATCAGGCAGAAGCACTTCTTCCCTTATCCTTTTACTATATTGAATTTGAGTATCTCAAACAACTTGAACTTAAGATAGTCAAGGAAAGAAAGATAACTAAAAAGAAGCTAAGGGAAGAAGTTGCTAAGTCAAGAGCCATCATCCAGAAAAACATAAAGAAATCTGCAGATAGGCAGAGGATGATGAGCTTCTTGAAGCTGTATGGATTCTCCAAAAGGAGACTTGGTCCCATGTCTCTATCTAATATGGATGAGCATATCAGGGTGATCAAGCAAAAGATAAAGAGTGGAGAGCTGGTTGACTTACATTCCCCTCCAAGTCAAGCTCCACCTGAAGTGGAGGTTAAGGTTGAACAACCAGAGACAACATGACCTGGACCTCCTACTGAACCTCAGCATGCTTCATCTTTTGATCCATAGCAGGGTCAACCTCCCTCTCATTCTGAACTTGTGAGAGTGGAAGACCCAACTGAGAAAGACAATGAAGATCAATCAGGTGCTACATGCCAGTCTTCTCAATTAAAAGTGATAAAGAGAAAGAAAAGGATGGCTTCAAAGCCAAAGCCAAAGAAGTAGAAGACTGCATCCTATTCTGAACCTTAGGATGAGTCAGAACATCTTGAGGATGTGCAGCTAGAGGATGCTCCATCATCTCCCATTCCAATAGCTCCTCTAGCATCAGAAAGACCCATCCTGTCTAGGACATACCTTACAAATCTAGAAACATGGCATGTCATTAGAGATCATGGCATTGAGAATGTCTACATGATCTCTTTGACATGAGAAGACACTTTGATAGTCTAAAGGATCCTGATCATCTTATGAAGAAAAGGTTGGTCATTATCCTGATGAGGACTGCTAATATTTGAAGTCTCTAAGTGTTTTGGTAGCATCAACCTAGGGGAGTTTGTAAAGATTATATGAAGAGGCTGAAGCAATCAAACACCCAAAATCTTTCTGCATGCATGCTGCACAAGTACTGAAGAAATGCTTCAGAAGTTTCACACTAGCAACAAAAATATTCTAAGTGTGAAATCTTCCAAAGCCAAGACCAATATCTTCTGAATCCAAAGATGAAGTCTTCCGAAGCTTCAGAGACAAAGTCTTCTGAAGCTTCAGAGACAAAGTCTTCTGAAGCTCAACTCTTGAAGACATATTTCTTTTGAAGACTTTTAACAACATGCTTTATCTGATATGTTGTTTCATAAAGCTGGACCCCTTTCCACTGCTACTCTGTAAAGTCACCAACTTGCATGAGTTGGTGAAAAGGTCCATGCTTTTAGTAATTGTACATTGAGGTGTTGAGTCTATAAACTTTTTACTTCATGTACTTTATCCTTCTTGTAATAGATAAGGATATGAGCTATGGCATGTCATAGTCACAAAGTCAAAAAGGCAATCTGCCTTTTTGACTCTACAATTGATTTTGTTTTGTGTCTAGTTAATTGTATCCAACTAGCTTTCATAGTATGGCTGACTGTAGGATGTAGTATAAGTATCTCATGTTCTTGTAACTTTATTTCATGCTTTGTAACACTTGTAATAGAACATTAAGAAAGCAATATATTGCAACCTTGAAAACCATCTCCTTATGCATCTTGCTCTTGTGTTCTATCTCTTAATTACTTGTGTTCTTAGTGTCTTTACTTGTGGTTAATCCAGTTCACTATTTGATTAAGTTAAGTTACTCTTCTTTTTGTGTTGTTGTGTTGTAAGTGACCACCCATCAACGGTCTTGCATATTTATATTATTTTTTTAATTACCGAGAACTGAATCGATCATGAGATCACACCCTCAAGAAATACTTTGGCGCAAAGATGAATTTAGACATTAACAAGCAATGAGATCACACTGTTAACTGAATCTAATCATAGTCTTTGAGTGATTTTGAAATTTTCAAACAGATCAATAACAATTGCTGATATGTTTGTCCATCTAAACTCATTCCCTATCTTTTTCAACAAGCAACAAATGATTCGCTAAGGTTCAATTAAATACTTTAGAATGCTAGGACCCCACAATCATTTGGCAAAAACCCTCATCCAACCTCAGGATTTCTTGAATTTTGTTACGATCTTTATGGAACAAGGCTTGTACATTAATATGCAAGTGATTATCATCATAATATTGCATTCTGTAATGAATTTATCGTTAAATGATTTGACACTACTTAGACCAAAATAATGAGAGCTCCAGGTCAGTATAAACATACAGCAGAGGAGATGACTATTTACCATGTGCCAATTAGAGCTCCAAGTCAGTACTATCGTACAACAAAGGAGATCATCACTCCAGGTTAGTACTTCCATATAGCAGAGGAGATTAGCATAAAACAAGACACAAAAATACACTAAACATCAGTCAAAAGATATGGCTTATATGATTTGCATCAGGGTGGGTGAAAGATCAATTCTCAATCCGATTTTTGTTAGGACTTAGTTTTCGTACAAGCCAAAATGATTGCATAAATCCAGACATCCTTAAGTATAGATTTTAATTAAATCATTATGTTGTTGTCTACTTTATTCTTCGGGCTGAGCCTACCAAGCATATCATTAAAGAATCTGTTTGTTTGTTTAATTTTATTGGCACTTGAATATTAGATGTTAATCGAATAACAACATCAGTTACTATCATTTCTCATTTTAAAATGCAAGTCATGCAAGAATAAACATTTCAAGATGATATACAATCATTTACCAGTCATCTCGAATCAAGTTCCCAGTTCTCGTTTTTTATTGAATTTTATTTTTGCAAACATTTTTTAATAAACTGTACAAAAATAGAATTTACCAAAGAAGATCTTCCAAATTACACTAATATAAAGATAAGAAATGAACCATCAAGAAATATGCAGCGACTGTGAAGTGAGAGTTGTGATTGTGCAGATAAAAATCCAAACTGTGGATAAAATATCATGACCTTAACCTATTTGTGTCGCCTCAAATTTGAATTAGGAAAAATCTCTGTCAGTGAACCGGATTACTAACAGGTGTCCTGAATTATTTCTGCACTCATAAACAAATTAGTTTGAAATGAGAACCCCGACCATCATAGTCTTGGGTGTTCATTTTTTATCGGTATAAGTAACCTGATTCAGCACGCAATCTGTTGAGAATATCGGGGATTTCTGTATCCTTCTTTTTAATTTGCCAAATTTGTTTTGGTTTAATTAATTCTAATTAAAGAAATTAAATTGGAAATCATTTTCTGTTTAAGACCGGAAGAAAAAAGAGTTTATTTTTAAAACCTTGGTCATGTTCATCATTGAATCATGTGAAACCAACTTCATATGAAAAGGTTTGAATGAAGGTTTTTTCATCCAAATATTTAAAAATATGTGCTTTTTACATTTTAAACCAGAGAAGCAACCCATGTTGTCTTTATCGTCTGTAACCTTCTTTGTAGACTGACATCTAGAGAAGCAATTTGGTTTGCCTTTAGCATCCGTAGCAAGTCTTTGAGGACACTTCTTTACCACATGACCCTCTTTTCCACGCTCAAAACAAATCTTGAAAGGCTTTTGATGCTTGATTGACCCGTGTTCATTTGAAGTTGGAGATCGCTTTGAGGTTGTTGCAGATTCTTGCCTGTGTTGGATGTTGCTGTGCTGAATACTGGATGAGATATTCACTAGTGTTGTTTTATATTATTGAGTTTTGTATGGATGATTGGCTTGTTATGCACTTGGAGAAGAGATTCTTATTGGTCTGGATTCAACTTTTGGAAACTTTTGAGACTTGACAATTTCTAAGATATCTTGATCTTTGAGGAACCGACACTATCCTCTGTTTTTTATGCATCATATGAGTTGGACCAGTCTCGTATACACAAATCTGCTTCCAATGGATCTTGATTGACAGTAATATGAGGTGTTGCTATTATTGGAGCATGATGATTAGGTGATTCCCGATTTATCTCTTCTTTCACAATCCTGACAGACTCAAAGGTAAGAATCTCACTGTTAAGTGCTCTAAGAAAGATTAACATGTTGTCTTTATTTGTCTTTTGATAGTTTGTAATAGTATAGGGACTATTTGTGTAATTTGTTAGTTTTTTACTTTTTTTCAGTATAAATAGCTTAGATTTGCGGGTAGATAGTAACGAATACACAAGATATTCGAATCTACTTTCATACTTGTAATTGTCTTAGCTTGATATAATGAAAACTGAAGTTTATTGATATCTTGTTTTGATTTGATTACTTTGTGTGAATTTCATTGAATTGTGTTCATAAATCATCACAGTATTCATTTGATCCTATCAAATAATATCAGAGCTGTTGGTAAGCTGTTGATAAGCTGTTAGTGATTGATTTTCTTTTTAAGTTCATCGAACTTGAAAACCTCAAAATCTCACTGAATCTGTGATTGAGATACAATTCAATTGAAAATTTGTGAATTTCAGTTGTGTTTCATCATCAGAAAGATGATTTGAATCACAATTAGCAGATCAATCATCAAATTCAAGTCAATTTGTTGAAGTTGTTGTCCGAAAAAAGGTTTGAAGTTTCGAACTGAAAATCTCAAATTGAGTGATTTGTTGTTGAATTGAAGAAATTGATATTAAGAAGAATGTTTATTGGCATAAAACTCGTTTAATTGAAAAGTTTCAATCGAATTCATCAACATTTGAAGAATTCAGAATATTTGAGTTTGTTACACTCATTTGAAGATGATGAATGTGTCGCATGAGCTGAGATTGACTGAAAATTTGTCTAAGTGTTAGTCGCATTAACACTGTGTAGACGTGTTGAAGAGAAGAATCTCAGATGTACCCTTTGTTGAGTTGATAATTGTTAGGCATTTGACAACTGTTTAGGCGCTTGACAACTGTTTAGGCGTTTGACAACTATTCAGGCGTATGACAACTATTTAGGCACTTGAAACCTTCCAGGCGCATTAATACTTAGACATTTTGGAAAAAATTTCTAAGGCATTCCCTTAGACAACTCTCAACTTAGACGCATCAACTGTTGAGGGTTTTGAATACTGTTCAGACGTTTCAACCTGATACTTAGAATTTTTTTTAAGAAAATTCTTTGAAAACTTTTTCAATTTTTTAAAAAAATTCAAAATATAAGAAAACAACAAAAATATAAGAATGGTAAAATCAGAAGATTCTGAAAACAGAGTTCCAAAACTTAAAAATAGAGCTGATTTCAAAAATTGGTCTCTTAGACTAAAACAGCATTTTAATTCCATTGACACTAATCTCTGGAAATCTATAGAAAAAGGACCATACATTCCTATAATAACTGATGGACCAGACAGAGGATTTGTGTATACTAAAGATTCTCCAGAACCTTATCCAAAAGATGATCTTCAAGGAGATGATCTGAAAAGAGTTAAGAATGATATTAAAGCATATTCATTGATGTGTAAAGGACTGCCTTTGGAAGTTCTTACAAGGCTTGATGGATATCAAACTGGATATACACTATATAAAGCATTGAAGATCATTTTTGAAGGAGGTAAGGAGATTCAAAATTTAAAGAAACAAAAGCTGAAAAGACAATTAGAATCGTTTTAACATTTGTCTGGAGAGACAATAAATCAGATGATGAACAGATTTGTTCAACTCATAACTGAGATGTCAACAGCTGGTATCAAACCTGATCTTGAAATTTTAAATCTCAGACTACTCAATGCTTTACCATCATCATGGAAACAAACTGTAACTCTACTAAAGCATACTGAGAAGTTTCCAATGGATCTAGATCTTCTTATTGCAAAAATAGAATCAGTGGAGATTGATGAAAGCTCAAGGAACAATGATAGAGCAACATCAATGTCTCAATATCAGTTTGTTGCTTCTCCTGCAACCACCATAGAAAATGCATTCATGGCAAAGAGTGAGAAAAGTTCTGAAGAAGAGGGAGATTTGTTTGTTGGAGCAGGATTTTTCACTGACTCATCATTTACCAGTGCACCTGCATATACAACTCAGTCTCATTCTCAATCTCCTCCTAAACCATAGTCATAATCATCGAATATTCAGACAGAGACTTCTTCATCATCTAACTCTGCTAAATCTAGCAAAGTTAAAGATGTCATTAACATCCTATTAGAGGATGAAGAGTCCAAAACTGCATTCATTGCATTTATGGCCAGCTTTCAAGCATATCAAGGTAGCCATTTAACTCAACTAGATTTTGTTTTGCAGGATTTATTTGAGATGGATCCTGAAGATGTTGAAGAGATGGACCTAAACTGGTAGATGGTGATGATGCCTATAGGACTCAAAAACATTCTTATGTCAACAAGAAATACAAGCCTATTGCAAACAAGACTGTTGGATTTGACAAGTCAAAAGCTAGATGCTTTAACTGCAACAGTTATGGACACTTCTCAAGAGAATGCAAAGCTCCAAGGAATAATGGAGGAAGTGCTCAATCAAGCTCAAATAATCAAAGGTTTCAACAAGCTCAGAAGACTTTTCAAAAGCCTTATCAAAGTCTTCCTATGCCAGAGCTTAAAGATGAAACCAAATCATCTGATGAAACAAAAAGAAAGCACTAGTAGTCAGCATAAAAGATGGATATGATTGGAGTGCATATGCAGATCAATTTAGAAATGAATTAACATCAAGTTATCTCTTATTGCAGAAATTCAAGAAGAAGATTGGTCAGAAAACAATGACCCAAAAGTGGAAAGTGATGAAGAGGAAGATGACTATGATTGGAGTGACAAGTCTGATCCTAAAGAGGATACAGAGGAAGTAGCTCTAATGGTTCAGTCTGATCAACCAACGGTTAACTCTTCTACTTCAACACCTGAAACCACAGTTCCAAAATTTCCTAAAATACCATCAGAAGTAAGAGAAAAGCTTTGCACCAAATCATACTATGAACATGTTGAACACTACAGAAACTATTCATTCAAATCTGTGAAAAGCTAAAACAAGAGGAATCTATGCATAACCAACTTGAATCTGATCATAAAACTACAGATCAAAAGATTATCTCTCTTCAAACTTCATGGAACAAAACAATCAAAGAATTAGAAATTGTTACAAAACAACTAGAAGAGATGACCAAGAATCTTGAACAAGAGAAAATAGCACATGCTGCTACTCAAGTTGATCTGGCAAGAGTAAAGAGTTCAAAATGATAGTAGAAAAACTAATCAGTGAAAGGAAAGATAAACGAAAAGCAGGGTTAGGTTTCACTCATGAACCTATGCCTGAATCTATCACAAACACACTACTAGAATTTCAATACTCATGATCATTCACCTGAAAATAAAGCAAAGCTTAAAGCCTTCCAGATCAAAAATAAGAATGCAGAAGAAGAAAAAGAAAATGTTCAAGTGTTTGTTGAGAAAGATCAAGAAAAAATCAAAAATGGTCATCCAATCAAGATAAAATCATATGAACCAAAACAACCAAAACAAAATATCTCTTCTGATCAAATTCATAATGTAATAGAAGAAGTCAGAGTTCAAAACAAGGACAAAAACAGATAGGAACATCAGAAGATTCAAACACCATCAATATGAACAATTTCAATCAGAAAAGGAATCTTCTTCTGATGATGTTCAATCTGAAAATAAACCAAGTTCTTCTAAATCAAAGAATCAAAGAAGAAGAAAGAAATCTGCAAAAGCATATCTGAACAAAACAAAAGTTCAGAAAATTTGATTAAAGCAACAAATCAAACATCAAAACTAAAACCAATTAAATTTGTGTCAGCGGGTATGTTAAATATGAATTCTCTTCCAAATAATAAAGCAAATATTATGAACAAATCAAACTCTGATCTGAAATCTAGTTCAGATTCAAAGACTTCCGCTATAGCAAAAAGATTTGTTTCTAATACATTCAAGAAGGAAGTTCATATTAAACAAATGAACAATAATCTGACACAAAATCAAACTATGAAAAATGAAAGACAACGGTTTAACTATTTGACACCAAAATCAAACATTATGTCATTGTTAAAAGTTAACAAAAAGTTGTTTTTAACTCCACAAAAGTACTGTGAAATTTGTGATATGAAAATCATAATACTGCTGAATGCTACTTCAACAAGTACTGTCACATATGTGACATGAGAAATCATTCGACAGCAGATTGTTATTATAACAAATATTATACTTATTGTGATGAAAAGACTCACAACACTGCAAATTATTACTTTAGAAATAGATCTCTCACTAGAAACTTTGCAAAATCAAACATGAGCAAAGGATTTACTAATCCACAGTATTTGAGAAATCAAACTAATGGTTTCAAAGAGACATTAATCAACCTAATGTAGGTTTGAGATCTTTTCCTAAGAACAATTATATGAGCTCAAAACATAACATGCAAGAACACTTCATACCAAGATCTGTAAGGATGAATAATAAAAATGTTAGTCATCAATACATTTCAAAAGATGATCAATCAAATGGAATGAATGTTCACACAAAATAAATCAAACAATTTTCAAAATAAAATTGGTAAATTCATCAAAAAAAATCTGATTGAATAATCTCCATTATAAACAATTTACAATTGTTGATAAATTGGAAAGCCCAAGACCATTTCGGCTTGGGTAGATATTTGAACTTAACTTTCTTGTAGTGCAGGTACGCCCAAAAAGACCAATCAATACATGGATGTGGATAGTGGGTGTAGTCGGCACATGACAGGCAATTCTGCCTTGTTACAAGACTTTAAGTCAAAAGATGGAACTCACGTCACCTTTGGTGGTGATGCTGGAGGAAAAATAACCGGAGAAGGAACAGTATCCAAGGGATAATAAGCTTTGATAAAGTCAACTTTTGTTCATAGTTGAACTTTAATCTTTTAAGCGTATCTCAAATATGCGACAAATCTTATTCTGTTCTATTTGATGATTCATTTTGTTATGTTTTGAAGCCAGGTTTCAAGATAAGCTAAGATTGGGTGATTGTACAGCTGAGAGAGACAGAGATGTATACAAATTGGATATGTCTCAAGTTGATCCTTCAACTGAAACAACATGTCTAATTGCAAAGGCAGCAAATGATGAAAGCCAGCTTTGGCATAGACGTCTCGGTCATTCAAACTTCAAGAACATGAACAAGCTTGTAGCAGAAAATCATGTCATTGGACTTCCATCTAAGAAGTTTGCAACAAATGATCACTGCTCAACATTTTTGAATGGAAAGCAACACAGAGCATCTTATAAGTCCAAGCCTATAAACTCAACATCCAAACCTCTCCAGATGTTACATATGGACCTTTTTGGACCAACAAATGTCAAGAGTATTGGACGAAAATCATATTGTTTAGTTATCATTGATGACTTCACAAGATTTTCATGGGTTTTCTTTTTATGCCAAATCTAAAACAGCTGAATTACTAAAAGAATTTATCATTAAAGTTGAAAATCAATTAGACAACAAAGTGAAAATAATAAGAAGTGATAATGGAACGGAATTCAAAAATGCTAACATTGAAATGTTTTGTGCACAGAAAGGGATATCATCAGTTCAGTGCTCCCAGAACTCCTCAACAAAATGGAGTTGCTGAAAGGAAGAATAGAACACTGATTGAAGCTGCTCGTTCTATGTTAGCTGATGCAAAAATCCCTATCACTTTTGGGATGAAGCAATATCAACTGCGTGTTTCATTCAGAATCGAATCTTAATCGTCAAAGATAAACTGAAAACTCCATATGAGTTGATGTTTGGCAGAAAACCGAACATAAACTTTTTAAAATCATTTGGTTGTCCTGTTATGATTCTTAATTCAAGTGATCAATTAGGAAAATTGAAGCAAAATTGATAATGGATTTTTCGTTGAATATTCATCGGTTTCAAAAGCCTATAGAGTCTACAACTCTAGGACAAATGTAATCCTTGAAACATTCAACGTTAAATTTCTGGAAATCTTTTCCATCAGTTTCAAATGGTCCTGCATGGTTATTTGACTTAGATTCATTATCAAACTTTTTCAATCTAATTTGTTTGATCAACCAAATTGTCTTAATTCTTCAGATAAGAAGAACTCAAGAGGAGATCTTGGATCCTTCAGTGAAGATTCAGATTCTGATGACCCAGATGATTCAAGCTCAGGCTACCCATTTTGTCATTTGTCAAGGATTCAACAATACAAAACCATGAAATACAGTTTCAGATCATTCAGAGTCAATTAATCAAGAAGAATCACAAAATATTCCTAATGATGGTAATGAGTTTGTGATACCTGAGTCTGGAACATCATCCATTTCAGGTGATGTAGTGATATAGGTAACTTTGATTATTTTGTCAATTCACCTACTCAAGTTCCAAATTCAATCCACATTCTTCTACTTTGATACATGAGTTTTCCAACTTGAATCAAACAAATCTGGATGTTAATGTTCAATGTGCTGAGAATACTACATCTCGTATTCACAAGAATCATCCAATTTCTCAGATTATTGGTTCATTGAATGAGAGAACAACAAGGAGTAAATCAGAACAAGCAAACGTATGCTTATACTCTTGTTTTCTTTCTTAAATTGTTCCTAAAAATGTTACCGAAGCATTAAAGGACAATGGTTGGATAGAAGCCATGCAAGAAGAATTACTTCAATTCCGCAAACAAAAAGTGTGGAATTTGGTGGATCTACCTGAAGGAGAAAATGAAATTGGCACGAAATGGTTATTTAGAAATAAGACTGATGATCGTGGTGTTGTAATAAGGAATAAAGCGAGACTTGTTGCACAGGGATACACATAGGAAGAAGGAATAGATTATGATGAAGTGTTTGCACCAGTTGCAAGACTTGAATCAATTTGAGTTTTTTTTCTGGCTTCATTCCATGAAATTCAAGGTGTATCAAATGGATGTAAAGGGTGCATTTCTATATGGCCCAATCACTGACGATGTGTTTGTGAAGCAACCTCCAGGCTTTGAGGATGCACAATTTCCACATCGAGTATATAAACTGAGTAAAGATTTATATGGACTTCATCAAGCCCCTAGAATTTGGTATGAGACGTTATCACAACACTTAATCCAACATGGATACACACGAGGGAAAATTGATCCAACTTTATTCATAAAGAAGGATAATAATGATCTTTTATGTGTACAAGTGTATGTTGATGACATCATATTGGTCTACCTGTCCAAAATTATGCAATGAATTTGAAGAAATCATGAAATCTCGATTCCAAATGAGTTCTATGGAGAGATTAACTTCTTCTTGGACTTCAAGTCAAGCAAACTACAGATGGAATCTTCATCAATCAAGATAAGTTTGTTGACAAGCTCTTAAATAAATTTAAGTTGCAAGACTGTCAGTCCATACGAACTCCAGCAGATGTTAACACCAAGATTGAACCTGATCCAAAAGGAAATCTATGACCAAAACGTTATACAGATCAATGATTGGTTCTTTGATGTATCTTACTGCATCTAGACCAGACATTATGTATGTTGTTTGTATATGTGCCAGGTATCAATCAGACCCGAAACAATCTCACTTAATTGCTGTCAAAAGGAATTCAGGTATCTCAAAGGTAAACAGCCTTAGGGCTTTGGTATCCTTACGAGGGTAACTTTGAACTATATGGATATATAGATAGTGATTATGGTGGATGCTGTCAAGATAGAAATCTACTTCGGGTGGGTGTCAATTTCTTGGTCCCAGATTAGTCTCGTGGCACTGTAAGAAACAAACAAAGTCTCTGTTTCAACTGCAGAAGCTGAGTACATTGTTGCATCAGCAGGATGTTCTCAAATCCTTTGGTTGCAAAATCAATTACTAGATTATGGATTCAAATTCTTAAAACACCAATTACATTGATAACACAGCTGCTATGTTCATAACAGCTAATCCTGTTCAACACTCAAAAACAAAACATATCAAAATTCGATATCATTTTCTAAGAGATAACTCTGAAAAAGGATTAATCATATTGATCAAATTGCAATAGAAAAACAATTGGCAGATCTATTTACTAAAGCCTTCCTACCAGGACGGTTTGAGTATTTAGTAGAATAATTGGTCTTATAAATCATATGTGATATCCCTAAATCAAAAGATCATAATAAGTGATACTCTCATTGTTAATTGCCTGTTTATATTTTTGTGTGTGTGTCATTTTATGTTTTTTATAGAAAATCAAATACAAAAATATATATCAAAAATACAAAAATAGAGTTTTTTAGAAAGGATTATGTTTTGCAACATGTGAGAAATGATAGTACATTAGTGAGATCAGTTGCATACTTCACTCATTAATAAAGTCTAGACATGATCAGATGTGATGTGTAGACAATATCTGACTATTATGCTGAAAAAGTAAATTCTTGTGATCAAACTAAACATACATGCTTGTGTGTATTCATCTGAGTACTTTTGAGTTGTTTTAGCTTATCAGAATGAATGTTTGTTAAGATACATCTCTCACACCTGTTGAAACTATGTGAAATCATGAGATCTGTTACAAAGCATCATTTCACTTTTCTGTTATGAGTCATCATAGACCTGAAGTACTGAGATATCCTCTTTTATAAGTCATTACAGACCTAGATTCTCTTTTTGATGCAAAAAGATGCCAATGTGCACAACCTATTCAAATGAATAGTCAGAGCTGATCAAATGGTTATCCATGATCATCCTCTATTAACTTAGTAACATGAACTCTGGTGATATCTATGTTTCAGGTAATAAGTTGAGCATGTGTTCTTTCTTACATTTCATGATGATAGTTGAGTTCTCTTAGTCTCTGTATGCTTTACATCATGTCATATCTAAATAAACACTAATCAATCCAAGAATTGAAAAGTAAGTGAGTTGATAATTGTGTCAAAAACACTCATTGTCTGTCCTTAGATCTTGTGTCTCCTTTGTTGTGATATCACTGACCTGGAACACACTTGATCAGGATTTATTCATTGTCTATGACTCTCCATATTTTTTTACTTTGTTCAGATCTTCATTAATATGATCTCTCTGCAGACATTTATTATGTGCTTATATTAGAGTTTGATTCTATTTTCATTTTTCTTTTATGCATGACAGGATCAGCGATCACAAGTTTGATGTATTAGAGTTCAAAGCAGCGGAATACGAACAGGAATTAGACAAATTGTAGCAAGCAATCGATACTTGTATGCATTAAGAGCACATACGGTTATAGGGAGAGAATATATTTCTGATTTCAAGGAATGTTTATAGATATGGAATATTTCTAATCAAATCATTCAAAACATTCATTCATCCATCACGATTATTACAATAGGTTGTCACTCCTTATATAGAGTGCAACAATCACTGCTGTTATAACGGAAAGTGACAACTGGCAGATCTAATACAAAAATAACTAACTCTTACAACTACTGAAATGTTCACAACTACTGAGAACATATCAGAGTGTTAAGTACAGAATATAAAACTACTGAAACTACAACGACTGAAGAACAAGCTCTTCAGTCGTTTTACAAAACTACTGAAATATAAAACTACTGAAACTAGAAATATAAAACTACTGATATCACAACTACTGAAGAAGTACTCTTAGCAGTTGTGACAAACTACTGAGGCTTCAGTACTTGATCTTCAGACTTTGACCTTCAGGTGCTTCATCAGCTGATGACTTCAGTAGATATCATCAGCTGATGTCTTCAGTCTTTGTCTTCAGACTTTGTACATCAGTTGTTGATCTTCAGCACTTGTAAACTCTTCAGCTGTTGTACTTCAGTACTTTGGTCTTTCAGCTTCAGCACTTGTGTTCTTCAGTTGTTGTACTTCAGTACTTTAGTTCTTCAGCTGTTGAAGTCTTCAGCACTTGATCTTCAGCTGTTGAAGTCTTCAGCACTTGTCAAACTGCTGATGAGGCTTTCAGCAGTTGTTGTGATACCATGTGGGACTTAGAGGTTTTCTAATCTTGGCTCATGGTTCTTTTGGTCCAACAAACTCCCCCTGAACCAATGCAGCCAAAACCTCTAAATTATTTATTATCCCACTTATTGTTGGCAAAATGTTGGTCTTTTTCCTTCTTGATCAGTAGAGAAGATGACCCATGTAAGCTCCGGCCTGGGAAGAAATCTCAGATATTTGTTTGGCAGAGTATGAATGGGAACTCTGTTTTGGGGAACTGGACACAGAGTTGTTATCCCATTCATGAGATTTACTTCCCCATAATGAGTCTGTATGACTCTCGAACATAGGCCTCAAGGAGAACAACTTGTTCCTCCTGAGAGAGTTCTTCTACTCCTCCTTCGAAGAAGAACTCTGGACCATAGTACTCTGATAAGTACTTCATGGTCCTGCCATTTTTCATCTCCACCGTAGTTACCTCCCTATATACAAATTCATCAGGATGGTTGCCTTCAAGGAGTAACTGGAGGAGTAACTGGAGCTCATTCTTCTGGATGTCTTCAAGCTTTTTATATAACAACCCCTTCTTAATCATCTTGTTTTCTAGTAAAGCTTGAGGGGTCTTCTTTGCTTGGTGAGCTTTCTTGAATTCATCAATGATTTCCCAAGGTGAGACTACAATGGCCAACATGATGGTAGACTCTATTGTTTTTCGTACCTGGCCATTGTATCTGTGTGGAATAGTTCTTTTATGGATTCTAGAACTCACCCTGGGGTCTGGCCATACTCTCACTCTCTCCTTCTGATACTGAAAAGTATGCCTGAGAGTGTACAGCCTTTGAGCATGCCCTTTCATGGCTTGAATGGATGATGACTGAGGAAATTCCTTGTCAACCATCTTCAACAGTTGCTCATCGTGCTGTTTCTGCTGTTCTTCTTCTTCTATCTTGACTCTGACCATTTCCCTTTGAGAGTCAGGTGTGATCATGGTTGACTTCGGGTTTTGGTAGCTTTAGAACAGCAGAGAGTGGCAGACTATCATCTTCATCCTCCTCTTCTTCTTCTTCTTCCATCCTCAGCACCCTTCTCCTCCTTCTGGGTGCATCACTGGATGATGGTGGGTTGGTGAAGAAATTGGTTTTGGGGAATGGAGATGTTTGGATTTTGGCTTAGAGATTGGTTGGGAGATTTGAGGGATAGGCTCTGTTTGAGTGGGTGGAAGGGAAGGTTGATCCAGCATCTTTGTAGTTAGTTTCGCCTTTGTGAGTTTAGCCATCTCTAACCTTTTACCAGCCCCAGCCTCATCAAGGGCTTCCACAATAATCCTTTTGTTGAATTGCTCAGACAGACAGATTCTGGTGGCTATAGCCAGAATGCTGTCCCTGGTCCACGCGCGAATCTTCATTAACGATCTTCCTAAGTATTTTGCAATAAAGCGGATCATTATTTCCAATCTCTCTTTTTCCAGAGCATCATACCCTGCCCATCGGGTTGTATCTCTTGCACTTCCAACCTTCTGATCTCACTATCCAGTGTGGCTGTGTCAAGCCCCTGCCTGAAGAGTTGTTCAATTATTTTATCCATGGATCGGCTGTGTGTAGTGTCAGCTTCTTTTACCAGCTCCTCCAAGGATTTGTCTTCAGCAGTATGATCATCAGCACTTTTCTTTCGCTTGTAAGTGAGCAGAGGTTGCTTTTCTTTCTCCTCCTCTTGGGCTTGCTTCTCTTCCTTCTTTTCCTCTTCTTTTCTTTCATTGTAGTACTCTCCCCCTTTTTGGATGCATTGGAGGAAGGGTTTGTACCGCAGAAAGAGTCTTTTGTACAGCAGCATCAATCAAGGGCAGTAAAGTTGAGGAAAGCCTCTCATCAATGGCTTAGTCACAATATCAGTGATTATGGGTGTGATGAGAGGAGGGAATTTTGAAGTACAGCACCTATTTGCTCAGGAGGGTTCTGTTCCTGAGAAATAGGGCCTGAAGCAGAGGCAGGTGGTTGAGTATGGAGTGGCTCAGTGTGTGGGGAACCTTCAAGTGAAGGTGCCATCTGTTGGTGGGTAGAGGCAGATGGTCTTTCTCCTTGTGAGAGTTGGTCAAGTAGTTTTGTAGCCTACTGACTTTCTCTTCAAGGATTGTGTTCTGGGCAAGAACATCGTAGAAAAAGCCCAGGTCATCATCAGCCGAAGCTGAATCATCTGACCTCCTGCTTGGAGCAGGATTTACATGCACTGGGTGTAGACCAGTTGGTGCATGTGCCCCTTGTGCTTGGTACTGGGGACTTCCAGCCTCAGGACAGTGTCCATCATCAGCTGTTGCCTCTAGTGAGGTCTTAGCAATATTACCAGCCTCATTCTGATCATGTGCTGAGTCAGAGGAGGTGGCAGCCTCACTAGATATTCTAAGCTCCTTGTCTACACCAGGAATAGAAGTGGTAAACCCCTGTGTTGTGGGTTCTCAAGTGCACTGTGTTCCTCCCCCTCAATTGTAGAGGTATTCCCAGTAGTAAGTGGTTTCTGGGGAGGGGTGAGGAGTGCAGTTGAGTCAGCACTTGTGCAACTATTAAAGTTGGGCTGTGAGGGGCGGTTGGTTGGGGTGAAGGGATAGAAGCAGTGTGCACCTGGGGAGGTGGTGCTCTTCAATGGCAATCCCCTCAAGTGAGGAAGATCCCAGATATGTAGGTACCCTTGTGTGGTTGCTGCAGGCTCCTGTTGAGAGGAAGCCTGAGCGGCTATGGCTGGAAGAGTCATTGTATCCACTAGGGGGTTTGGACTAGTGGATATATCCTGCGTTTGTGTTGCAGGGGCATCCTCAGGGGACTCAATTCCCTGAGTAGCCGTTTTGGGTTTCTTTTTGGTGGGTTTGGTGGGGACTTTTGATTTGGAGGTGGTGGCTGTGGGTTCCAGCTGCGTGGGTTTTCGCAGCTTGGCAGCCATTTTGAGTGCCTGGTCAGAGTTGTGCCGGGAGTATACTTCCGGCAGAACAGCCATAGCAGGGACTCCCAAGCCAACAAGTCCCTCAGCATTAAGCTGGTTTGTAATGATGGCCATTATGAACCGTGGATATAGTATCCAACGGTTGGAAGTTAGTTTTGAGCCATATCCTTGAGCTCTGAAAATATTATTTATGAAAAGTTTAGCGGTTGTTGCTCAAGAATAGAATACATTACCTGCTGCCATTTTGTCGACATTTGATCCCAAGACGACGTCTTATGAGCCAAACATACATTCACCATGTGAAAAATTAGGCGCTCAGCGTCATTAAAGTGTTTCTTCAGGATAGTGGAGGCACTGAGATCGCTTGATATCCATGTTGGGCAAAGGATAGATCTGTGGTGCCCTTCGGATATCCAGCAGGAGAACTAGCATCATTCAGATGAAGAATTTTGCGGATTATTGCAGGAGTGATGACTACTTCTTTGTTTTACGACCGACTGGAGAGATGGTGTGTTGTTCTCCCCAGTGGTAATAGTAACGTTCATCCAAAATTGGTGAAGGGATTCGGCATGTAGTATGGGATTCAGAAGAAATGCCGTTTTGTATTGGGACTGAACCATAAGATCGATAGCAGTATCGAACTTAGTCCAGATAGGCGATTTAGTGAGGTAGGCAACACAGTTGTGTCGCGGTTTAATTTGCATGGACGCCATTGAGAAGAGGGAAGTTTTGGAGAGGAACGTTAGGTTTGAAGAAGATGAAGCATTGAAGGATTAGGTCAGGGGTATTTATAGGGTACGGGTAAGAAAACGACTGAAGGATGTGGTGTTAGTCATCAGTAGTTTTAAACGACCGTTGACATGGTATTATCCTTTCAGACGTTGAAACAGCTGAAGTCGTGGTGTTAGGCATCAGAAGTTAGAAAACTACTGAAGACCGTGGTTTTGACTTCAGATGATTGAAACAACTGAGGACTTGGTGTTTGTCATCAGTAGTTATGAAACTACTGAGGACAGTGGTTTTGTCATCAGCTGTTGTAAACAACTGAAGACTTGGTATTAGTCATCAGTAGTTATAAAACTACTGAAGACATGGTTTTGCTTCAGTTGTTTAGAATGAAACAGCAGTTGTACAAACGACTGAAAAGAAATTTCTCATCAGCTGTTTTCGTCAATTCTTAGCTTTTCAGCTGTTTCATACTGTCCTCAACACATTCATCAGCCTTTTTTGGCTGATTTCAGTTGTTTCATAGGACATCAGTACTTATCTGTTTTTATTGATTGCAGTAGTTGTAGCTACATCAGTAGTTGTAACTACATCAGTAGTTTAGAACATATGAAGTACTTCAGTACTTGTGAGACATTTAGCCTTCAGTAGTTATAAAAACTGCTGAGGGTAAAAGAGCTCATCAGTACTTATATGTGACATAGTTACTAATGATCATCAGTAGTTATTACTAAGATCATTAGTAGTTGTCACTTATTCTAGCTGCAGCATACCAAGCCTTAACACCAGGTTTTGGAAAGTTGAACTATCCAAAGGCTTAGTAAAAATGTCTGCAAGCTCATCAGCACTAGGCACAAACTTAGGATCAATCAGACCTTTTTCAAAACAATCCCTTATAAAATGATGTCTGATCTCTATATGTTTGGTCCTAGAGTGCTGGACTGGATTTTTGACAATGCAAAGAGCTGAAGCACTATCCATTAGCAATGGAGTCTTAGTCTCGGTAATGCCATAATCCAGAAGTTGGTTTTGAAGCCAGAGTACCTGAGATGTACAACTTGCAGCTGCAATGTACTCTGCTTCAGCAATTGATGTAGCAACTGAGGTCTGTTTCTTGCTCTGCCAAGAAATCAAGCAGTTGCCTAGGAATTGACATCCACCAGAAGTTGATTTGCTGGTCAACTTACACCCTGCATAGTCACTGTCAGAAAAAGCAACTAATTTACCAGAATGTCCAGTGAATACCATAAACCTAGAGATGGAGTGCCTTGCAGATATCTAAAGATCCTCTTGACTGCAATCAGATGAGACTCTTTAGGTGCAGCCTGAAATCTAGCACAAACACATGTAGCAAATATAATATCTGGTCTAGAAGCTGTTAAATACATCAAGGACCCAATCATACATCTGTAAAGTGTTTCATCAACCACTTTACCTTTCTGATCTGTATCCAGTTGTGTGGTGCTGCACATGGGGTTAGAACAGGGCTTACAGTTTTGTAAATCAAACTTTTGCTAAAGATCTTTTGTGTATTTGGACTGATGAATGAAAATTCCATCAGCCCTTTGTTTGATTTGCAACCCCAGAAAGAACTGTAATTCTCCCATGGCACTCATTTCAAACTTCTGTTGCATCAACTTTGTAAAGGCACACACAACTTTGGATCAGAGGATGCAAAAATGATATCATCTACATAAATTTGAACAAGTAGATTATGCTGCCCAGCTTTCTTAATGAATAACGTCTTATCTATGGAGCCTCTAGTGAAATTGTTTTCCAGAAGAAAGTTTGATAATGTCTCATACCAGGCTCTAGGAGCATGTTTTAACCCATAAAGAGCCTTATCAAGCTTATACACCCAATTAGGATGTTTATTGTCCTCAAAGCCTGGAGGTTGACATACATAAACCTCTTCTTTAATTTTTCCATACAAAAATGCACTTTTGACATCCATTTGAAAAACTTTAAGGTTTTGATAGCAGCATAAGCTAAAAACAATCGAATTGCTTCCAGTCTGGCTACAGGGGCAAAGGTTTCATCATAATCAATACCTTCTTCTTGTGCAAACCCCTGAACAACCAGTCTGGCCTTGTTCTAACAATAAGCCCATTTTCATCAGTTTTGTTCCTAAACACCCATTTAGTGCCTATTGCACACTTACCTGGAGGTAGAGGAACCAGTTCCCACACTTGCTGTTTCTTGAACTGAAGAAGCTCAAGCTGCATGGCATCAACCCATCCATTGTCCTTTAAAGCAATGATAATTCTTTGGCTCTTGCTGACTGATGAAGAGAGCATAGAAGCAGAAATTTGACAATTGACTTCTTGTTGATACTCCAGCAGTGATATCACCAATGATTTGAGACATAGGGTGATTCTTCAGATCTTGATACACAATGAGATCTGTGCAAGTGTTTGTAGCAGGCTCAGCAGTAACAGATGGTGATGGTGAATCATTTCCTTGAAACCAATCAGTGGATGGTAATTCAAAGGAAGTTGAATTCGAAGAGATCTCATCAGCATTTGTGGTGGATGGTGCTACTGGAGCTACAGGAACATCAGGTCTAGCTGAATCAGGCAGCTGATCACTAAACCTGAAGAGGTGAGTACTGCAATCATCATCATCATCAGCAGTACCACCAGGTGGTGAACTGTTGACAGAGTAACAGCAGGAGTTTGATAAGGAACATATTGCAGTATGTCCAAATCAAATAACTCCACAGGGCTTTGTGGAATCTTGTCCTTTGGAGATTCATTGAACTTAACATGTAGAGTTTCTTCAACCATCTTGTTCTGCAGTTGAAGACTCTGTATGCCTTGCAAGTAGATGAATAACCAACAAAATACCCTGCATCCACCTTAGGATCAAATTTATGGAGTTGATCCTTTGTGTTGAGAATAAAACAGGACACACCCAAATGCTTTGAAAAATGAAATCAGAGGAGCCAAATGATGGAGAACTTCATATGGAGTCTTCATCAACCTCTGATTTACTAAAACTCTATTTTGCACATAGCAAGCTGTGTTGACAGCTTCAGCCCAAAAGGTCAGTGGCAAACCTGAGTCAGCCAGCATGGACCTTGCAGCTTCAATAAGGGTCCTGTTCTTCTCTCCACTACTCCATTTTGTTCTGGAGTCCTTGGAATGCTAAACTGCCTTTTGATTCCCTTTGAAAGATAGAAGTCATCAAGTGTATGATTTCTGAATTCAGTTCCATTGTCACTCCTAATACACTTGACTGGAAGGGAATACTGCTTCTCAATATACAACACAAAGTGGATAATCTTCTGAGCAGCCTCATCCTTTGAATGTAGAAAGAAAGTCCATACAAATCTGGAGTAATCATCCACAATTACCAGACAGTATTTCTTCTTTGCCATGCTCATTACTCTCACAGGACCAAATAGATCCATATGCAGTAATTGCAAGCAGGCAGTGGACTTAGGCACTTCAATAGGAGGGAATGAGACTTTGTGTTGTTTTCCTTTTAAACAAGCAGTGCAGGTTTCATCACAGTGGAACTCCTTTATTGGTAAGCCTCTGACTAAACTATTGTGGGTAAGCTGATTCATGTTTTTGAGATTAACATGACCAAGCCTTATGTGCCACAGTTTAGATTCGAAAGAGGCTTTGGAAAATAGGCAAGGATTGCCTTTGATCTATTTTCTTGGAAAGATCTAAGGCATACACTCTTCCTGTCCTGTTGGCTCTCAGGAGAGTGTGATCATCCAACACCTTGTCAATCAAGTGCAAAACTTTGGATGACAGAATCCTACAGTTTTGACTGGTGAAAAGAGCAATATGGCCTTTATCACACATTTAACTGACACTCAAGAGATTGTACTTGAGATTTTCCACATGATTAACATCATCAAATTTGATTTCTCCATTGGAGACAAAGCCCTTACCAATGATGTAACCCCTAGCATCATTGCCAAAAGAAACAAATCCCTTCTTCCTTGAGAGTAGTCATGAAGAAGAGAGCTATTCCCAGTCATGTGCATAGATCCCCCATGTCTACATACCAGATGCTACTTTGGCATGTTGAAGAACCCTGCAATAATAAACAATTAGTTAGTTTTAGAGACCCAAACCTTTTTTGTGGGCCTGGTCTCATCAATAGATGATAAACTAACAGTTTTTATCTGAAACAACAGCGTGAGAGGAAGAAGATGGTGTAGAAGAGGAGTCCTTTGGCTTGGACCTCCTTTTCTGTGGTTTCAAACATAGGAGCATCTAGTTGGTTAACTCTACCCAACAGATGTTGAACCATCATAACCAGCTGTGTCTGATTTTGTGATAAAGCTTTCGACTCATCAGACACATTCTGTTAACAGACAGGTGATGGAGCATTCGTCTTGCCATATGTTATACTCATTCCTAACCAGCATTGGTGGCTTGGTTGAGGAACCAATATTGTGAGGATCATTGGAGGGAGTGGTCATTTTCAGTTCAAAAACAATTTAATTCAAGCTTTTAAAAGTTTTACACAGACCACAACAAACTCAATGAAAACCAAGAAAAGATCTCAGGATGAATGACCAGAAATACAGAAAATTCAATCTCTATAACCGTTTCTTGCAAAAACAAAAGCTAATTCAATCAAACTTCGTACTCGATCTTGAATAGCAGTTTCAATGATCAATTATTAGATCGATCAATGATTAACCGCTCTGATACCATTTGACAGGATCAGCGATCACAAGTTTGATGTATTAGAGTTCAAAGCAGCGGAATACGAACAGGAATTAGACAAATTGTAGCAAGCAATCGATACTTGTATGCATTAAGAGCACATACGGTTATAGGGAGAGAATATATATTTCTGATTTCAAGGAATGTTTATAGATATGGAATATTTCTAATC
The DNA here is from genome assembly GCA_025506515.1 of Flaveria trinervia. Classification (NCBI taxonomy): domain Eukaryota; kingdom Viridiplantae; phylum Streptophyta; class Magnoliopsida; order Asterales; family Asteraceae; genus Flaveria; species Flaveria trinervia. The sequence goes on along the minus strand of CM046457.1, from coordinate 46,787,459 downwards.
AAATCATTCAAAACATTCATTCATTCATCACGATTATTACAATAGGTTGTCACTCCTTATATAGAGTGCAACAATCACTGCTGTTATCACGGAAAGTGACAACTGGCAGATCTAATACAAAAATAACTAACTCTTAACAAACTACTGAAATGTTCATAACTACTGAGAACATATCAGAGTGTTAAGTACAGAATATAAAACTACTGAAACTACAACGACTGAAGAACAAGCTCTTCAGTCGTTTTACAAAACTACTGAAACATAAAACTACTGAAACTAGAATATAAAACTACTGATATCACAACTACTGAAGAAGTACTCTTCAGCAGTTGTGACAAACTACTGAGGCTTCAGTACTTGATCTTCAGACTTTGACCTTCAGGTGTTTCATCAGCTGATGACTTCAGTAGATATCATCAGCTGATGTCTTCAGTCTTTGTCTTCAGACTTTGTACATCAGTTGTTGATCTTCAGCACTTGTAAACTCTTCAGCTGTTGTACTTCAGTACTTTGGTCTTTCAGCTTCAGCACTTGTGTTCTTCAGTTGTTGTACTTCAGTACTTTAGTTCTTCAGCTGTTGAAGTCTTCAGCACTTGATCTTCAGCTGTGAAGTCTTCAGCACTTGTCAAACTGCTGATGAGGCTTTCAGCAGTTGTTGTGATACCATGTGGGACTTAGAGGTTTTCTGATCTTGGCTCATTGGTTCTTTTGGTCCAACAATGCATGTCTTTGTGTGTGAAGGCAATGTATCAATGTGCTGTGTGATCTTATTCTCTTTCATAAGAAACTTATAAGTTTTTCAAACTTAAAAGTTTAGGGGGAGTAATAAATGAAAGAGTTGTTCTCAGAAAATATTCAATAATCATAATCAAAATTTGAAATGTTGAATTGAAATGATGATGTTTTATGTTCAAAGTATTTGTGTAAACTAAAAATAGAATGTGTTTGAAAATTACAATATGAATCTACATAATCTTTGCTAATAAATGCTTTCTAAGTTGAAAATCAGATGATATTTGATTTTATGTTGAGACTAAAATGAAGGGACAACAATAAATTTAAAAAAAATAAAATAAAAAAAAATAAAAAAATAAAAAAAAATAAATAAAATAAAATAAAATAAATAAAATAAATAATAATAATAATAATAGAAAATAAAATTTTATAAATTGATAGTGCAATATGCAAAAAGTTCAAAATTGGGGATCTAAATGGTAAAAAGTGTGCAAGTGAAGAAATTAGAAATCACAAGTGTTTAAATCATGAAAGTCAACTCATGCACCTAAACAGTGCACATGCGCCTCAATAGGAGCATGATGAAATTTTCAGGATTATACAAGTGTTGGACGTTTGATTATTCCCATGAGTCTAAACAGTTGTAATACATCTATGAAAATTACTAGTGTTGGGCGTTTGTGATAATCCCATGCGTCTAAATAGTGTTTCTGTGTTAGACGTTTGTCATGTCTCATGCGTCTACATGGTTTCAAAATTTCAAGTGTTAGACGTTTCACAAAGTCCATGCGACTGAACAATGCAAAAGCACTAAACAGTGCTTATGCGTCTGAACAGTTCCCATGCGTCTGATTTAAAACGCACACAGTGCTCATGCGTCTAACAAAATAAGTGAATTCTAGGTTTTCATACGCCCAAACAAGGACCATACGTCCGAACAGGGCTCATACGCCTAAAAATTTCACTTATATAAATTGAACACTTATGTGTATTTCTCATTCACTTCAAAATTCTCAGAACAAAACCATCGAACTTGCGACTGTCGAGTATCATCACATCCTTATTTCATCTAAAATCGAATCAAATCCATTGAGTATACATTGTATTTGAATATATACATATAAGTTTGTGATTCAAATATATAAATTTGAGTTAAATCAGTACATTGATATAGGCGTTTGAATGCTATTTGGGCGTTCGAACCCTATATAATTCAAATTTAACTAATCAAATGTGAATCATATCTAAAATTAACACTGGATTATTGATAAGAACAAATTTGCGAGTTTGTTGATGTATTATTTTTAATCCAAAAGTGAAAAAGATTTGTTGATGATGAACTCAGTCGATTTTCCATAGCCGAAGAAGAAGAAGATGAACAGTCTGTCTTCTTTTGAATAAAATAAAATAAAAATTAATTAAATAAAAATTTTTTTAATCAATTCAAATTGATAATCCATAAATACAAATAGAGTTTATTAATCAATATTAAATTTTCACATAATATCTTTTTCTTTGCAGATGGCAGAATTAAAATTTGAGCCAAAGCATAATGTAGCTGCTTTTTTAGATGATGAAAACAGAGAAGCTACTGGATATGAAGATATTATCAGATTTTTACTCAGAACAAAATATGTGTATGCTATGTGTGCAAGGCCCATGATAAATGGAAGAATGATTAACAAATTCTGGAGAACTGCTCAAGTTGAAAGAGATGATCAAGGAAACAAAGTTTTAAGAGCTTTCATCACATCAGAAAGAATGCTTGAAGTTTCTAAAGAAGCAATCAGACTAGCTCTAAGACTGGGTGATAATGATCCTGAAGATTTATCAGAATATACATTTAATGAATGTAGAGAGGTTTTTCTACAGATGGGTCATCCAGATCATTTCCCTAAGAAGCAATTTTTCAGAGCTCGTGTATTTAAGCATTGGAAGCTTTTATGCTATATCTTTCAACATTGCATGTCTAAACAAAGTGCTGGTTGGGATTCATTCCCTGTAGACATTGCATCTCCAATTATAGCCTTATCCACAAACAGAAGATTTAATATGGCTAAGTGGATAATGAATGGATTCATTTTTAATCTTGAAAGAGGAGTAAGGCATAAGTATTTGATGTAAAGATTTCTTCAACTTCTTATTAATGATGCAAATCCATATCTGTATGCTGAAGAAGTTATTGGTGAAAAGATTTAGTTAGAGCACATGTCAGAGATTGTTTACAAAAGACTGGCAATGATCACTGGTGCTCAAAACATTCCAGTTTTTGATTATATCAGGAATGTATCAATAGATGAAGTTGATATTACTCAGCCACACTTCCATCTAACTGAAGAAGAACCAATAGATCCAAATGATCTGATTGAAGATATAGAAGTTGATGAAGAAAGTGATGATGATGTGTCTGAAATTACATCAAGTGAAGAAAGTGATGATGATGATGATGGAAATGATGATGCCACTGAAGCACATCAAGAAGGAAATGAAGAAAGAAATGCAGAAGATACTGGAAATGAGCCACAACCTATGATTGAAGAAAATGTTAAGGAAGCTGTACAAGAAAGGAATTCTCAAAATCAAACATTTGATTCTGACTTTATAAATGATATTTTATTCAATCCAGTATTTGAAATTGATACAAATGAAGGATTAGAAGAAATCCCTGTTAGTATGTCACACAATGTGTCTATACAAACAGAGGAAATAGTTGACGTTGATGAGATCGAAAAATTGAAAGAAGAAAATTTAAGCAAAGAAAAAGAGATTGAAGACTTGAAAGTGGAGAATGAAAGAATAAAAGAGATAAACAGATCTTGTGAAAAAGAAATTCAAAAGCTAAAAGATGAAAATTTAAAGTTGTCTGAAGAATGTGTCTTAAAAGATGAAAAGATTGTAAGTTTTGCCAAAGATAAAGAAGACGTGATCAAGAACTTTGAAGTAATGATTAAAGATTATGATATTCTTGAGGAGAAATTCAAGAAATTATCTGAAGAAAATGAAAATCTCAAAGCTGAATTGCTAAAGGAAAGAGAAGCTCAGAAATTTATATCACCAGTACATGTGATTAGTACTGAGATGCAGATTGATGAAAATCTTGAGCAAATAAAAGGCAAAAGGAAAGTGAGTGAATTAAAAGATATTTCTCAAACTGAATCCTCTTCTAAGCTTCAAAGAACTAAAGAATTTGTTGAAGAACAAAATGTTCAAGAACAAATTGATGCTTTAGATGATATTGAGGAAATATACAATGATGATTGGTATGATGAAGTTCTGATAATGAAGATATTGATGAAGCTGAATTTGTGTCACATTTCTCTTCACAAGAACATATTCAAGAACAAGATGAAGTACTACAAGACTTTGAAGAAAAATATAATTATCTTGTGAACATGAAATACAATCGAGTATATTTGGATGGACTGACTGCTTCTCATATTAACGATGAATACGAGAAATGTATCTATGCAGAGTCAGTTGCTTCAATAGATCCAAATGAGATTGTTGTTGAGCATTGTGAATGGACAAGAGCAAAAGAAGTAATAAATGTAGAAGAACTGTCTAGTTCTGAGTTGCACCATCCTGATCCAGATGATATGAGTATTCCAGCTCTTAGATCATGGTTGCAATCTAGAAATTACCCTTGGAGGAAGCTAAAGAGATTACAATATGTATCTCTGAGAAATCTTGTCAGAAGCTTTCAAGAGACTGAGAAACAAATGAAGAAAATAATAGTACTTGATACAGATAACCCTTATTATCTTGAAATTTCAAAGAGAACAAGAATGTTAAAGCCTCAAGAGATAAAACAAATGTCAAGATTTGATGATGCTCATGCTCATAGAAAAGAATTGATAGAAATATTTGTTGATCCAGAAAGACAGACTTATAAAGCATCAACTGAACAAAGGCATATTCTTGATAGTTCAAGAACAACTAAGACTTGGTAAGAAACATATTGCAAAAAGGACAATCAGTTGCTGAACTGTTGAATGCTATGATTGCTCCAGATTTTACCAACCAAGTAAAGATCATTGCATGGAAATATAATGAAGTGTTTGATGCATTTTTGATAAAGAGAGTAAATGTTGTATGTGATGTTTATCATTTTTACTCCAGTATCATAAAACTTCTTGTGCAAGATTTAAAAGAGCTGAATAGATTACCTCTGATCAATCCTTCTGATTCAAAACATAGGAAGATGTTTGTAGAATTATTAAGAAGAGGATTGGATAGATCGAGCAATTTTCTTAACACAAGATGTGATCAAAAGGACAAAGAGTACTTTGCTACTCTGAAGAAAAACAAGAAGCTTAAGGGAGTCCATTCAGAAGAAGAACAATCTTTGATAGAATTTTGTGATAAATATTTTGAAAAAGTTACAACTCCTGGACTGAAAGTGATTGACGGTAATCAAAACTCAAAGCCAATTCTCAGATGGTTTTATAACACTGAGACATTTGAGCTGAAGTTAGTCTGAAATCTAGAAAGATGGGATGAGGACATGATTACTTTATTTGGAGTTTTTGAACTAAAACTGTTACATCCAAGTTATATTTCATTTTTTTCAGTACAAAAATTTGAGAAAGTATCTCCTGAAGTAGCTGAGCAAGATAAGAAATATTTCATTTCTATTATCAATATGATGAATGCTGCCATGGAAAGAATATCTTTGAGAAAAACTCTTGCGTATGCCATAATTGTCAAGAAAGATATTAAAGATATTGAATTCATGAGAATATCAAGGAAAGGGTATTAGAAGTGTACTCAAAGGAAAGTAACAAGCCTATTGAGTTATATGCTAATAATGATATTTCATGTCTTTCAAAAGACACATTGGAGAGAATGGACAAGATGGAAATTAAAACAAATGAAGCTAAACCCGAACAAGGCATTCTTGCAAGTAAATTCAAGTCTGCAATATCAAAAACTTTGAAAGAATTAGATATGTACAAACAGAAGCCAATGTTCAAAGTCAAAGAAGAACCAGAAGATTATTTTGAATGATGAAGTCAAGGCTGAAGATAGAATTAAAGATAAAGTTAGCAGTCAAAGCTTGAAGAGTTTGAAGACTGAAGACCATGTCAATCTTAGGGGGAGTATTGTTAAGTGCTCTAAGAAAGATTAACATGTTGTCTTTATTTTTCTTTTGATAGTTTGTAATAGTATAGGGACTATTTGTGTAATTTGTTAGTTCCTTTACTTTTTGTTTTCAGTATAAATAGCTTAGATTTGCAGGTAGATAGTAACGAATACACAAGATATTCGAATCTGTTTTGATTTGATTACTTTGTGTGAATTTCATTGAATTGTGTTCATAAATCATCACAGATTTATTCATTTGATCCTATCACTCACCTACTTTAAACTTATCAAAGAAGTTAGAAGAAATAGTAGATACAGATTTACAAACAACTGGGACTGAACAATCATTATTTTGACTATCAGCAGATGGGTTATTATATCCATACCAATTGTAGAATCATAATCATCGCGCACCTCTTGAAAATTCACTCCATCTAAATCTGCATGCAAACTGTTACTATCATTTTCAATTAAACCATTTGTTGGATGAAGTTTGGGAATTGGAGAATAACATAGAGAAGATGGAGGTGGAACTGGAGTAAATACAGTTTCACCATCTGAATGATATCCAATCCCCTTTTTTTACTTATGCCCTTTGTTGTTTAGCAATAAGCTCATATTTTTTCATGTGTGAAAAGATCCATTTATCAAGCTTTGTTTGAAGCTGTCCCGTTTCAAATTGAGCTAATATAGTCCTTTCTCTTAGAATATTAATTTTAACGTTACGCTCCAAAATGGTTCTTTTTAAAAGATCATTTTCAGCTAATGCTTCACCAAATTTCCTTGAAAAAGCAATTTCATTTTTTTTAATTCTTGATTAATTATTTTTAATTCTTTTTCATTTTTCAATAACAATCTGTTTGCCTTATAAATCCCAAATAATCGGATTTTACAAGCACACATATCCTGAACAGTCTCATAAGGAAGACCTATGTTAATTCTTTTTGCAGCTAAACTCTGTTCACAGTTACAAACCCTTATGATTCTTTGTTATTCCTCTTCTTTGACCTTCAGCATCTCTTCATCCTCAGATTCTTTCTTTCTGTTATCATCTTCATTGTCTTCATTACTCTTAACTTTAGGTTTACTCTCAGTATGAACTCTCAGAGCTTCATAATTTTCTTTGATTTTAACATCTGAATCCAAATCAATTATTAATAATTTCATCTTTTCAATCAGGTCGGCTTTGTAATCAAGTATGCTTGTTACAGAAGAAATAAGATTAATATTAAGTGTATTGGTTTGATGTGGGAACATGACTTGTTGAAACTCTTTTCTTTTGATATCCAACTCAAGAGAATTTAGCTTGTTGATCATATCCATAAGTTTTGTGTCAACATAATCTCTTTCTTGCTTCAACATTTTAACTTGATGACTCCACTCGAATGGAAGAGAGTCAAAAAGCTTTTGAATTAGTTCATGATTACTAAGATCTTGAACATGCTTTTTTAAATTATTTGTCACCTGTAAGAATCGATCAATCAAATCTGACAAATTTTCTTTCTTTGTACCTACAAAACAATCAAACCGACTTTGTACCATTGTGGCATTGTCAGATTCGAGATCATTAGAGAAAGACATTTTCATAAAAGATATGAATTCACTTTAACTCCCAAAACACTCGAGATATTATTTTATTGAATTTTTTTTGTTTATATATATATATATATCGTTTTAATGACCCGACAAAAATTAAAACAAATTGAGCCCACAACATGAGGCCCACAAATTTTCTTTTAATTTTTTTAATAAGACCACACAACACCTTTGAAAAACCCAGCTCAATAAAACTACCCATTAATCAAACACAACACTTTATACCCAACCCAATTAAAATTAGTCCATATACCAAATTGTTATTTGTTAGCCAAAATTGTTAGCCTACACAAAGATTTTAAAATCCAGACCAATATGGAAAACCCATTAAACATTCCCAAATCCTAAGACAAACAAAAAAAACCTTCAACAACACACACTCAAAGTGTATAGAAAGAGATATGCGGATGAGAGAGGAAGCTCCTAGGGTTCTGGCGAGCCTTCGGCGGCGCGCGGTGGCCGAAAAAATCAGTGAAAATGAGTTATTCAACCTCTATCCTCACTAAACAAAACCTCTTGATTCCAATGTGGGCTCGGTTTGCTCTGAAAATCAATAACAAAGGAGATATAGAAGAGAGAAAACAACGACAGTTAGGGTTCTTGCGACCTATTCCGGCGAGTCATGGTGCGTACAATATATCATCTTCTTCCCCTCGTCATGCTGATTCTAATGGTGGTCGTAACATGTTGAAATATGCAGGATATAAGAAGATATTGATGGATGAACGTGGCGACGACTAGGGTTTGGCCACCGAGTTTGCCACGATTGTTGGGTTGTGGTGGTGTTGTGGTGATGCTAGCCGGTGGAGGAGCTGCCAATGGTTGTGGTTGTTGTTTGTTGGTTTGTGATGGTGATGGCGGTGATGGCTAGGGTTCCGGCGACTAGGGTTTGATTTGATTCGACCAAGAGCGGCGTGGATTAAGGTTCCGACAGTTTCGAAAATGTTTGGTTTGTTTCGCAGTAGTTTGAGCAGTTTCGCTGGTCACTGGAGTAGTTTTGCTCGGATAAGATAGTTTCGCCGCAAAACTATACTTTCGCTGAAATCTCGCCGGAGTTTTGCCGGACAAAACTGTACCTTCGCTGGAGTAGTTTCACCGAAAATTGTATAGTTTCACGGAACAGTTTGAACTTTCGTTCAAGATTAGATCTAGTTTCGCCGAATGAATATTTAAAGCTCTCAAGAACACCAAGAACACAAACTACTGTGTGCGAGAGAAAATGTCTAAATATGTCAATTTCTTGTATATTTATTATGTAAATTTGATTGTTGTAACAAACTATATTGTATGTGATTCAGATCTGATTAATTGATTATGTTTGTGATGAGATTTGAAAAATTAGATCTAGTTTATCTCTTTAGAAACTCACTTTCTCTCTCTAAAACTTTGATGAACACCTTCAAAAATCTTCAAATCTTCAACGAAATTGATCCAATATGACTCTATACCAAATTGTTAATCTAGGTTAAACACTTCAATCAAATAAGATGAAGATTTCTTGATCAAAATCACATGAACACAATGAAAACCCCCTTTGATTTAATTTGATTGTAAATTATATAGTTTAGAAGTAATCCCCTAATCAATTGGTCATGAAACCATTAACCAATCCTAATTACAATTAGGCTATTTATAGTCTAGACTAACTTTCATTATTTATATTTAACCTCCTAAACTATTAAATTAGATTAAAACTAGACTAAAACAAGTAAGTATACTTTGTTCACACAAAATATATTTATTACAATAAAGTCTCAAAACACAATATATCTTCAATATTTTCACTCGGTTCTTCACCTTGAACTCTTCGTTTGATTTTCCAGTTGACCTTGACTGAGACGTTGATTTTTGTTGACTTTAACTATGTTGATGATAGAGACTATCTCGTACGGATTCAAACAACTCAAGTATACTCTTTTAACCTTTGACTATATTTGACAAATCTGTTGACTCTCAAAAGTCCACACAACTCACTTTCATAGTTTCATCTTCATCTCCATCACATCTTCTCACATCCACACGATCCTCTTCGCATCACTCCAAAATGTATTCTCTTTCTCCTCTTCACTCTTCTGATTTATCAACAATCTATCAATGGCTTCTGCCTCCATTGTTTCTTGGAACTATCTCCCCAAGATCCTCCACCATCGTTCAAACAAATCACCCATCAATTCATCTCCCATTTCTTCAACACACCCACACAAAGCAAACCACTAAATGCATCCCTCAATGTTCCCCCAAATCCCCAAATTTCTGCTCCAATTACACTTCAACGATCTCAATGCAACTTTTTGCGACCCAATACACCAAGAACTCACTGTAATCGGATTGTTCCACTGAAATCTGCAGGTTCGGATAGCAGCATTACCTCGAATATACTGCAAACTGTATGTGAAAAATCCTTGGTGAATGTTAATTTTGGGGGTCTTTGTTTTGTTTTGGATGATTTTGTGAAATGGGTGTTTCTGTTTTTAGGTGCTGGGAGTGGTGCATTTGGTTGTTTCACTTGGGATCATACTTGCAGCGGATAAGTACTTGAAACAGGCCTTTGTTTCTGCTGCAATTAAGTTTCCAAGTGCTCTTTTTGGGATGTTTTGCATATTCACTGTTCTTGTGATTCTTGATGTTACTGTTCCTGCAGCTGCTAATGGTTTGATGAACTTTTTTCAACCTGCACTCTTGTTCATCCAAAGATGGCTGCCTTTGTTTTATGTGCCATCGTTGGTGATTTTGCCTCTTGCTATTCAAGATATCCCTACAGCTTCAGGGGTCAAAATATGCTTCATTTTAGGTACCTTTATGTTTTCAGTTTTGCTTCTTCAAATTCATGTTAATCTACATTCTTGTTGCAGATTAGTGTGGTATGAAAAATAAGGGTGAATACTATTTTGTTTGTAAGGTTACGCGTGTTTTAGGGATTTTAACAATATATATTTTGTTGAGTTAAATGTGTTCTAGATGCATATTCTTTCTGGATTCATGTTTGACAACATTAGATACCATGGGCATTTAATACAAGTGGATGGTGTATGTGAAAATGTGGGCAAGTGTTTTGGATATTATTTCTGTTAACATTCAATGTAGAACAAGAGCCTATTTATATGAATACATGGAATGATCTAGAAGCATGTAACTAACTCAACTAACCCAAACAATTCAACTAACTCAAAATAACACATGTCTAAATTCCCAAACTAAACTCAATCAGAATATATCTAATAGTATGCCTCATTTACACCTATAGAAGCATGTTTACACATTTTCTACATTGTATTGTTTCTAAAGTTTTTGCTTATACGTAAGGGCAATCCATGACAACCAAGCTTACCATAGTTGTTATGTGTAAAACTATGTGAGGTATTTTACATTCGATCCTCAAATTCTTCACCTACACATAGGAAAAGGTTTAGTTTGATATTGCATTTTTGTTTCCAAGTAACCCTTCAAAAAATTGCCCCCTTATCCATTATTAAACTATTACCATGTCTTTTTAAATAGATGTGGCAGTTTTGAACCATTTGTTAACAAATTAGTCGAATATTGGGAAGGAAGAGTCCTAGCTATTCAAACTAGCTTTAGCTTTGAGCAAGAGAAGATACCTTTCCAGTTATGAATCATCTCTAACTCTCTAAGGGGTAAAATTAAAACTGGCTCGAAAGAAAACTGGCCGAAAGTGACCCACTGTGTAACATTAATGCATAAGAATAAAACCTCATACATATTTTACTTAAGAATATTAGATTACTATTGTACAGTTTTAACTTTTGGTCATATTTGACACTAGTTATTTATAAAATCCAAAGTCTTGGACCAAAAGCGTAATTGTTCAACCCGACTTGATCCAGCCTATTTGTACTTTTACCGAAAACATATTCATTATCCAACCTGCCTGACCCACTCATATTTTCACCTCTAAATGCTAAGCTTTCTTTGTGTCTCTATCGAAATCAGTTGATGTGTAAGTTTTTTTCATTTTTTTGTTGCTTACAGTTGGAGGGTGGCTAGCTTCACTTGCAGTTGCAGGATATTCAGCTATAGCTGTTAGAAAAATGGTGAAAACAGAAATGATTCCTGCTGAACCCATGGCAAAACCATCACCTTTCTCTTCACTGGAGTTGGCTGCATGGAGTGTGATTTCTGTTGCGTCATTTGCTGCAGCTCTTAAGTACCCTGAATTACTTGGAACTAATGCTAGAACATGTTTACCATTCTTGCTAGGATCTACCGTGATAGGCTACATCGTTGGTTCTGGGTATGTCTTCTATTTCTTGTACTAAAATCTATTCAAGGATTGATGGTTTTTTTCCTGATTGTTTCTTTTGGCTGATATATGGTCACCAGGTTACCATCTGCTTTGAAGAAGGTTTTCCACCCAATCATCTGCTGTGCACTAGCAGCAGATCTTGCTGCATTTGCTTTTGGATATTTTTCCAAGTCTGGATTTTATCCAATACTTGGTACATACTGTACTTGGTTCTTATTTTCTAGTCTTCCTCCATGCATCACATGTTGCTACAATTGCCAACCTCTAGTGGTGGCAGAATGGAAGGGGCAGTGGGGATAATTATAGATACTATATTATTGCAATAAGATTTCTTTTAAAGAAAGCAAGCTAGGAGGTTGAGTGCATAAACAAACACTTTGTCTGACTTTTGACAAAATCAACTCATAACATACACCAGCAATTGAATTTCAGTTTCCAAATTTGTGTCATGAGGATGAAATGTATTTCAAATATAGTAATATTCATGGCTAAAAAGGGGTTTTGAATTTTAATATGCAAAATCACAAAATTATTACATTTATGGTTATGCAACAAACTATGAGAAAGAAGAGAAGGGTAGAATGGTAATTCCTGCTTTCTCAAGGATGATGCTCCAGGTTGCTAATATTAGACTTGACAATTACTACAAGTTAAATGCTTGTTTAGTTTCAAATATCTATCATGCTTTTCAGTTGAGACTAATAAAAGAATCCCGTGGACCCATATTAGTGTAATTAGCCGGCAAAAAGCTAACTTTTATGGGAGCCTGTTCAAAACAGAAATGTTGTGGTTTTCAAGTTTCAAGGGATGTTGATATTTAAAATCCCCATTTGCAAAGTATATATGCTTTCCATTTTTCTTTGCTTTCTGTTAATTCTTTGAATAAACTTATGCAGGATATTACCTTACAAAAGTCTCATCCAACCCTGGAGCTGGTGACATTTTAATGGGGTTTTTGGGATCTGTAATCCTCTCTTTTGCCTTCTCAATGTTCAAACAAAGAAAGGTAGGTGAAAAATTTGATGAAAATTAATCGAGTTTGACTACACACAATATAAACCTACTGATTTCTGTCTGTCCTGACAGCTTGTTAAACGCCATGCAGCTGAGATATTTACATCAATCACTGTAGCAACTTTATTCTCCTTGTATTCGACTGCGTTTATGGGTCGGCTAGTTGGGTTGGAACCAACTTTAACCATATCGATTCTACCTAGATGCATTACTGTTGCACTTGCACTCAGCATTGTGTCACTTTTTGAAGGTTAGTAGCCTGATTTGATCATATTGTAGCCCTATTATTTTTTTGGTTGTCTTATTGCCATATATTATATATATTCATTGTAGGGGTCAATTCATCATTGACTGCTGCTGCTGTTGTATTGACTGGCCTTATTGGAGCAAACTTTGTTCAAGCTGTACTTGATAAACTCAAATTGATGATCCTATTGCTCGTGGCATAGCAACTGCATCTAGGTATCATTGTTTTTCATTGATATTTTTGTAGAGGTGGCAAAATGGGTGGATTAGCTGGGTTGGGACTTGGGACTGGGTCCAAACTGGTCATCTCTAATATGGCATGAAACATATGGTGTCGGGTTGGGTTGATATCCAAACACTTCTTTGTCTATTTTATATAAAGAATATAATGCATTAATAATGATTACAAAATACAAAAACAGTATTATTAGTTTATTACAATAAAGCTAAATATCTGAATAAACTATATAGGAAGTTGTATTAAAAGTGACATTGACCGACTTTTTGTTAGGATCAAACTGGTACGAAACACACGAATTAAGAACAATAAATAGAGACACAAGATTTATAGAGGTTCGGTTGCGGTGTTAGGATCAAACTGGTACGAAACACACGAATTAAGAACAATAATGCGAATCTTTCGTTTTAACAGCTTCAGAGAAACTTCCTGGTTCACCATTTTCAGTTAAGAGAAGATAGTTAACTGAAGGACTATACCTCTCTGGTTGTTTGGAGATTCTGGTGGACCTCCTGACCTAATTTTGAGACTGGTCTGGACTTTGCGGGGACTGTTCATCTTCAGACTCTGAACTCCCACTATCAGAGGCTCCCACTGCTTCTTCATTTCCACCCATATCGTCATTTTCAAACTCAGGAACTTCAGTTTTAGTGTCTGATTCAGTGACTGGTTGTGTTGCTTGTTTGTTTGCATCAATTTCAAATTCAACCTGCTCTTTCTAAACTTGTGAGTTTGCTGAAATTCTATCTTTATACAACTCAGCCTCATTGAATGTAGCATGCTTGCTTCTGACTACCTTTTTGCTCTCAAAATCCCAAAGCTTGTAGCCCATAGTATCCGACCCATGTCCAATGAAGGTGTATTTCTTAGCTTTAGCATCAAGTTTATCACCGTCTTTCACTAGATCGTAGGCACTGCACCCAAAAACTTTTAAATGCCCGTATTTGACTGCTTCCCCTCTCCATTCTTCTTTTGGTATTTTGAATCCCAACGGTACCGACAATCCCCGGTTAATTAGTAGGCAGCAGTGTTAACTGCATCAGCCTAGAACATCTTTGGAAGCCTGCAATTAAGTTTCATACCTCTGGCTCTCTCATTTAACGTTCTGTTCATTCTTTCCGCCACTCTATTTTGCTGCGGAGTGCCTGCGACTGTCTTTATCATCCGAATACCGTGTTCAACGCAGTAATCAAGGAACTCAACGCTTGTGTATTCTCCTCCGTTGTCGAACTTCAGACATTTTACCTTCAAATTAGTTTCCAATTCAACAACAGTTTTCCATTTCTTAAAAGTATAAAAGATATGAGATTAATTTATAAGAAAATAGACCCATACCTTGCGTGTTGAATCGTGACATAGTAATGAGCTCCTCCTAGAGATGAAACCGAGGTTGATCCGAATACATCCGTGAGAATAAGTTCTAATTTTTAAGCTTTTGGTGCTTACCCCATTTAATGTTAGAAATTAATCTTGATGTTTAAGGGAGTATATGGGTGAACCAAGAAAGATAAGGGTGGAATTAGTTAACATGTAGAATATGTTAGTCAAGGTAAATATTAGGAAAGTATTGAATAATTTGGCTGTGAATGGGCTGTCATTCCAGCTGTGTTTGAGCTGTGATTTCATAGTAATTAAGGTTAAAAGTAGTATAAAAGAGGGTCTTTGTATAGATTTTAAGGTGTGGTCTTTTGTTCTTCATATTTATAAAAAAAGTCATGGTCGTTCCCACAAAATACGGAGTATTATCATTGTTTTTCAGGGCCAATATTCTAACAATTGGTATCAGAGCGAGGGAAACGATTACGGGAAGAAGATTGAGCATGTGAAGACGAGGAGAAAGATGATCGAGCTGTGAAGAAGAACGAGGCCACCCGATTGAATCTGTGAGAGATTAATCGTAGCCCGAACCTGTGATAGGTTCAAACAAGTCAATTGAGCAGATCCAAGGGGAAGAACAGTTGTGTGATCAACTGCAGAAGGAAAAATCTGAGTGATTCAGATTGCAGAAAATCTGTGCGAGACAGATTGGGTTCTGCGTGAGGCAGAACGTAAGGTTGTGTGAAGCTGCCATTAAAAGTGAAGTAAACCTGAGCGATTCAGGTCACCACTGAGAAGATTTAATCTGTGAGGGATTATTCATATATGGGACAATCTATGTGACACAGGTCGTGAGGAGAAGAACTCAGAAAAGCAAGGGGCAAGAAGAGCTTGTTGCTGTTTGAATCAAAGGAAACAATTGGCAAGTGATTTGCTAGGAAGTGAGATTGTTGAGCTGCTGTGATAGCAGGTTTGCAAGGCTGTAAGCAAGGAAGAAAACAAAACAAAAGTACTGTGAGACTAAACAAAAGCTATGTGAAGTAATTTGAAGATCAATGGTTGATCAAACTTAGAAGAAACTTGGTTCCAGCGACTGGAATTCAAGACCAGGTGATACAACATCAAGATTAAGGGCGAGAATGTTAGAAATTAATCTTGATGTTTAGGGAGTATATGGGTGAACCAAGAAAGATAAGGTGGAATTAGTTAGCATGTAGAATATGTTAGTCAAGGTAAATATTAGGTAAGTATTGAATAATTTGGCTGTGAATGGGCTGTCATTCCAGCTGTGTTTGAGCTGTGATTTCATAGTAATTAAGGTTAAAAGTAGTATAAAAGGGTCTTTGTATAGATTTTAAGGTGTGGTCTTTTGTTCTTCATATTTATAAAAAGAGTCGTGGTCGTTCCCACAAAATACGGAGTATTATCATTGTTTTTCAGGGCCAATATTCTAACAATTGGTATCAGAGCGAGGGAAACGATTACGGGAAGAAGATTGAGCATGTGAAGACGAGGAGAAAGATGATCGAGCTGTGAAGAAGAACGAGGCCACCCGATTGAATCTGTGAGAGATTAATCGTAGCCCGAACCTGTGATAGGTTCAAACAAGTCAATTGAGCAGATCCAAGGGGAAGAACAGTTGTGTGATCCAACTGCAGAAGGAAAAATCTGAGTGATTCAGATTGCAGAAAATCTGTGCGAGACAGATTGGGTTCTGCGTGAGGCAGAACGTAAGGTTGTGTGAAGCTGCCATTAAAAGTGAAGTAAACCTGAGCGATTCAGGTCACCACTGAGAAGATTTAATCTGTGAGGGATTATTCATATATGGGACAATCTATGTGACACAGGTCGTGAGGAGAAGAACTCAGAAAAGCAAGGGGCAAGAAGAGCTTGTTGCTGTTTGAATCAAAGGAAACAATTGGCAAGTGATTTGCTAGGAAGTGAGATTGTTGAGCTGCTGTGATAGCAGGTTTGCAAGGCTGTAAGCAAGGAAGAAAACAAAACAAAAGTACTGTGAGACTAAACAAAAGCTATGTGAAGTAAATTTGAAGATCAATGGTTGATCAAACTTAGAAGAAACTTGGTTCCAGCGACTGGAATTCAAGACCAAGGTGATACAACATCAAGATTAAGGGCGAGAATGTTAGAAATTAATCTTGATGTTTAAGGGAGTATATGGGTGAACCAAGAAAGATAAGGGTGGAATTAGTTAGCATGTAGAATATGTTAGTCAAGGTAAAATATTAGGTAAGTATTGAATAATTTGGCTGTGAATGGGCTGTCATTCCAGCTGTGTTTGAGCTGTGATTTCATAGTAATTAAGGTTAAAAGTAGTATAAAAGAGGGTCTTTGTATAGATTTTAAGGTGTGGTCTTTTGTTCTTCATATTTATAAAAAGAGTCGTGGTCGTTCCCACAAAATACGGAGTATTATCATTGTTTTTCTGGGCCAATATTCTAACAAAAGATACTTTCTTCTTTTTTCCAAAGATACAAGGTTCACAGAATTCCGATTCAACCTTCTTAAGTTCAGGAAGCTTACCTTTAGCAACGAGCATTTTCATTCCTTTTTCACTCATATGACCGAGTCATTGGTGCCACAAACTGGATTGACTCGGTCCGCTGGTCACTGAGTTTATCCCATCCATTGGAACTTCAACCATGTAGAGAGTTTCCCTCTTCTTGCCTCTTGCAATCACGAGGTTCCCCTTTACTACCTTCCATTGTTCCCCGCCGAACATGACATCATATCCCTGATCATCTAACTTCCCAATAGAGATTAGCTTCTTTTTCAGGCTAGGAATGATCTGAACATCCTTTAACGTCCACGAGGTGCCTAATGAGGTTTTCAGATCAATATCTCCCAAACCTGTAACATCAAGAGTGTGCCTGTTCGGAGATTCTTCGTCGACTTCGTGCTAGATGTAGCATGAAAAGATGCACCAGAATCCATAATCCATGACTCATTTGAGTTCTCCACACAGCAGATAAGAGCATCAGAATTAGAATCCTCAGCAGCTACATTGACTTCCTTCTTATCTTTTGAGGCAGACGGATTTAGGCATTGACTTCTGAAATGGCCAGTTTCTTTATAGTTCCAACACTGGATATCTTTCCGGGGCTTTGACTGACCCCTTTTTTTGGATTTTGATCTTCCTCTACTAGTCCCCCTTCTTTCTTTCTTCCTCTCATTTCAGCGCTTAGTAAAGCACTCGATGATTCTCCTGAAGCTCTTCGTCTAATATCCTCCCCCAAAATCAGATCCCGAACTGCATCGGTAGTAAGCTTAGTAGTTCCAGATGAACTACTAACTGCAGTGCAGTTCCTGACCAACTTTCTGGTAAAGAAGACAAAAGTAGCAATGCCTGAACTTCATCATTGAATTTTATATTGACACAATAATCGAGAGATGACAATATTGAAGTTGCTGATATGACTATTAACAGATCCTCTTTCTTTCACTCTCATGTTCACCGGTTCTCTAATAAGAAAGACTTTATTTGCAGCAGAAGGTTTCTCATACATGTTTGACAACACATTCATGATGCCTTTAGCTGTTTTCTCCTTCAGAATGTTGAAAGCAACATTCTTTGATAAAGAAAGTCTGATGACGAAAACAACTTTTTTGTCAAGAGCAGCCCAGTCTTCATTAGAAGTCTTATCCAGTTTTTTTCCAAACAGAGTGGCTTCCAGATCCTTTGGAACCAGCAAATCCTCGATTTGCATCTTCCACCAACCGAAATCATGACCATCGGATGTTGAAAGCAACATTCTTTGATAAAGAAAGTCAGATGCCTTTAGCTGTTTTTGATAAAGAAAGTCTGATGACAGAAACAACTTTTCTGTCAAAAGCAGCCCAGTCTTCATCGGAAGTCTTATCCGGTTTCTTTCCAAACAGAGTGGCTTCCAGATCCTTCTGAACCAGCAAATCCTCGATTTGCATCTTCCACCAACCGAAATCATGACCATCGAATTTCTCAATTCTTGTTTTCCCGTCCTCAGCCATTATTCTAAACGTAGATGCTCAACAGTCAAGTCAGAACTGAGAATAGTAACAAACACAATAGTGGCCGGCTGCCTGAACTTGAGTGTTGTTCTATTGATTACTATTCTATGAAATCAGTTCCAAAAAATCAAAAGCAAACGAGTTTAATAATGCACCTGAGTTTTGAACGCAACAGACTATCAAACAACCTAGACGACGGTAGAACAAAACCCTAATTCGACAGAATCAGGCGACGACAGAGATATTGTTCGACCAGAGACCAAACGGCGCAGAAACCCTAATTTGTGTTTCATACGGAATCTTCAAAACAAGAGCCTAAAGCTTTGATACCAGTTGTTAAGATCAAACTGGTACGAAACACACGAATTAAGAACAATAAATAGAGACACGAGATTTATAGACGTAGGTTGCACACCGCAACCGAACCTCTACAAATCTCGTGTCTCTGTTTATTGTTCTTAATTCGTGTGTTTCGTACCAGTTTGATCCTAACACTTTTAACCTCTTTAACCCATTTGACCTGTTCTGTTGTACTTGTAGCTAAACTTATGATAACCTAAGTCGATCCATTCATAAATAAATGGGATGAAAATATATTTTGTGGTTCAAACCCATGGCCGGCACCTAATTTGGATCTTCTGTTGGTTGTTGTAGTGCACATGGATTGGGAACGGCTGCTTTATCAGCAAAAGAACCTGAGGCCCTGCCATTTTGTGCCATAGCGTATGGTCTAACAGGTATCTTTGGCTCACTAGTTTGCTCAGTCCGCTTGTTCGACAGAGTTTGCTTGCTATTGTTGGCTGAAAAGAATAGGTCATTTTTTCTTGTATCTTACCCTTTCAATTTCTGTAATTGCTTATTGTATTGAGTCAAAACTCCTTGAGTTATGCTTTCATTTTTTTTATATCATTTTTTCTCTGATATCAGAATTTCTTGTAATTGCTCTTTGACTTGTGTTATTATTATATTCTTGTTCAAACATTACAAAAAACTGGTCCAAGGGTGTTACTTCACTTTTTTAGGTAGCATTTGGTATGCAGGAATGAGGGGCGGAATGGAATGAACCATTGAGGGTGAATGAATAAAGATATGTTTGGTTGGTGGAGGTAATGGAATGAACCATTATGTAGTTGATTCCATTCCTTCAAATTCATTCCATCCACTCCCCCTCTTTTTTTTTTCATTCCATACATTCTTCCATCATTAGTCACCAACACCACCCGCCACAACAACCACCATCGACCACCAAGATCGCTCGTCACCAGCAACCATCACCGGCCACCACCACGGTCGGCCACCAATACCCCGGGAACACTATCGCCGGACACCGCCACCGCCGCCACCACCGGAAATCACTGAAGGCCACCACCACCGGCCATGGCCGGCGCCGGAAACCACCACCGGAAACCACCTCCGAAGGCCACCGCCGCCGCTGGGAACCACCACCGCAAGAAACCATCTCCGAAGGCCACCACCGTCATCGCAAGAAACCACCTCCGAAGGCCACCACCGACATCGCAAGAAACTACCTAAGGCCACCACTGCCTCCGGAAACCACCTCCGGCCACCACCGCTGTCGAAAACCACCGCCAGCCACCACCATCGGCAGAAACTGCCGCCGTCGGCCACCACTGCTGCCGGAAAAATGCCAACAAAAACTACCGCCAGCCACCACCACCACTGGAAACCACTGCCGGCCACCACCGCCACCGGAAACTACTGTCGGCCACCACCGCCGCCGGAAACCACCGCTGGCCACCACCGCCGCCGGAAACCACCGCCGGCCACCACCGCCGCCGGAAACCACCACCGGCCACCACCGCCGCCAAAAACCACCACCGGCCACCACGCCGCTGGAAACCACCTCCGGTCACCACCTCTGCTCGCCATTACCATCATAACTACTTTTACACTTCATTGTTTTGATTTTTATACCTAACAAATAAAACAAAGATATGATTCATTTATTATTAAAGGGCAACCAAACGGAATAATGGAATATAATGATTCATTTCATTCTTTTATTAATTCCATTCCCTTATTCATTCCATTCCTTTATTCATTCCATTCTCTTATTCATTCCATTCCTTCGTCCATTCCATTAGCACATACCAAACATACCCTTAGTGTTTTCTTATGCTCACTAATATCAGTACCTAGTTATAAAACTTATAATCTACAAAGTATAATATTACATGTAGCACTATTTAAAATTTAAAATTCACATACCAAGTATTAACTATTGGTATTGATAACTAACATTTCACTATTGAAATATAGTCATATTTCTTTGGTAAATTATATCCATTCATGTGGCTTGTCAAGACTTATACTAATTACAAGTTATGCATAATCATTCATGATGTTACTATTTGATAATGGTTTTGGTCTGCAACTTGGATGGAGGTAGGAAGGCTCAACTAGCATCACAGCCTCGTACACGAGAGCAGTTTGATCATTTTAGGATTATCAAATTTGGTCATTCTGGTTTGCAAACCTTATCCTCCTCAATGAATTCATTTGTAAACCCACAGGTTCACTTATCATGGTTGCATCTAGAGAAGATAGTGGGCTTTGAAGGGGGAAATGAAACTTTTTTGTAGTTCGCTTGCCATCCCTCTTGTTTGTCCAAATTAACTTCTGATATTATATATCAATCCTAATAAGTGCATAGTCATCATGAGTTTGTTGCAGAATTAGCACTGATGTTCTATGATAACTATTTTTGAAACTCATAAAAGTGAATTGTTTTGGGACCTGACATCCAAAATGAACAACAGGTACATGAACAAATTGTTTTACCTTTTGAAAATTTTGGTCTCTATTTGTCTGCTACTATATATAGAAGTTGTTCTGTAGTCTGTATGAATGTATTTTCTCTTTCTTTTATAGTTTTTTTTTCTTTTTTGTCAATTGGGCAGTGAATGGGATGGGTGAGTTGGTGCCTGGTGGGTGGCTGGGTGGGGGCCTATCTTGGAGTTTGTTTCTACGTTCAACATACAATCATAAAACTAACCATGAACCTGTTAAAACCTCAATACACCCTAGGTTACTTAAATTGCATTATGGTGTATGAGCCATGGTGCATACCTAGAATTACATTGCAAGCTTGCAACTGAAGGTTACACTCTTTCTCATCCAGTTGACCTAAAAACACATTGAGCCAAACATGGTAGTAACAACTTGAAATTACAACTGGTTGACTTAACAGTTAGCATCTGCTGTTTATAATCAAAGATGTTGGTTGTAAATTGTTTATGAGACTGTCATTAGTATGTCTTTTAACTGTAGTACTGTCATTAATTATGGTACTAACAACTTCTACAAGTAAGGATGTCATCTATACCTATATAGCTGTAAAAGTGTCTGTGTTCGTGAAAACTAAAACTGGAATTGACAGTAATCTTGATAACGGAGGTGTTCTTTAATCTTCTCAAGATCTCATTTAGTTTTTTGATTCTCTGTATCACAGATCTCCATGGAATAGACAAACGCAAATGAATACATATGGGAGTGTAACTCTCATGAGACTCGTGATAAAAGCCTAACACTCAGATTTTACATGAAAGAAAGAGTTGGTAGGAGAAAGAAAAATGGACTTTATTTGTTACTTATTGAATTAAGCTTTTGTTGCTTCCAATTGAGCCGAGGCCTTGCTGGCTGTGATTTGTTCAAAGAGATCTCTGATTTTCAAACCAACAATGGTTTGGAAGAGACCGGTGCCATTGTTGCTGCCTGGGAAGTCGGCATGCTTCAACATTTGTTGGGTAATTTCTCCATAAAATTTGGTGGAGATGTTGCTCAAATGGCTCTCAACATAGATGAGCTCATCCAGTTTGTCAAATTGCCCATCCATCTCCAACACAGACACCTGGAAAGTAATAGAAACTCCAGTTTACTTGTTCATACAACTGCATTGATGTACATAGAAGATAGAGATGGCAAATTGGACGAGTTTGGCAGGTTAAGTAAAAGGTTAAATGGCTTTTATCATGTTTGTGACTTGCAGCAGATTTGACATGTTTCTATTTAAGCTAATTTCTTTAAGTTTACTCGTTTGACCCGTTAGAGAGAAGATAACCTGAATCTACACATTCACAAGTAAATGGTTTGAAATTCCACCTCTATCAAATAGATTATTATGTAGAATTACCTCATGACCATAGTAAGTATCAGGGCCATAGGCGAATTTGATACCCGGGTAAGAACAAGTGAGCTTCCTCCCACAGGGAATCCATGAAATGGTGGAGCCTTCATCAAACAAATAAACTGGGCTGAAATATTTCACTCCCTCTTTCATTATCAACTTCACTCTCAACACCTTCCCCTCATTGTCGTCCGGAAGCAGCTGTGTAGGCAAAACTTCTATAACTGCATCTGCATATTGCTTTTGTGGGTCTGCAACATGATAGTGAAATTCAAAACAGCTTCACAGAATCCACTCCAATTCCGAATAAGGTAATCCAGATCTAATCTACAAGTACCCTATTGTCTATGTATATATGCTTTTTCATATTACATGCTAGGGCATTTCCATTAGGGTGTTCACGGTCCAGTTGGCCGGTTTTGATGAAAATCCGAACCAAGCTGGTAACTATGGTTTTACAAAACATCAAAGCAAACTGGCTGTGTTGGCTTGGCTGGCTTGACGGGTTGGTTTTGGTGGTTTAAACATATTTATTTTTTATTTCAAAATCGTTGGTACTAATATTTGAAAATGATAAAGATGTTTCATGAATGTAATTCGTATACATATATGCATATTCAAAAATATTAAAAAAAATGAAAATACAAAAAAGTTAAATGACCGGTTCCAAGTTTCAAACCGCCAGACCATTAAACCACCAAAAGGGAACCATGAACCGAATTGTATAAATCTCAAACCATTTGATCTGGCCGACTTGGTTCTGTTTAGACAGTTTGGTCAGCTTCAACAGCTTAGAATGTATACAATTTGATTATAAGTTTGAGATTATCTATCATTGATTATGTTTACCAATATAGGCATCAAAATCAGGCTTTCTGGCCTCAATACTAGCTTTGATACTTTCAAGGCTGTGTCCTCTCTCTGCCATGTCCCTCTGCAATTCATGGAAACAGATTATTGTTATTTTCAATCTGCTTTCTAGGATAGGAAAATATATTTTAAGGGGATCGGATTTGCATTTCGAGACTAATATGAATATTGAGACTAAAAGTCGTGTGTCTGTTGTTTGGATGCATAGATTTACTTCGAACAACCAAGTAAACATCCAAACTCTTGCTTTTAGTATCCAAGTTTTCTGTGGATCCAACAATACCTGAATTTTCCAGGCAAATTTAACGTCGTTGCTGATGTCCAAGTAGATACTGAAGTCCAAGAGGTCTCTTACTCTCTGATCAAACCTACATATATTGGTATCAAAAGTTAGTTCTTATGTTTCACTCAAATTATTGTCAGATTGAGTTATATTAACCATGTTTGCACGACCTTATTTACTTGAAACCTTGACTTTAAATCACAAATGAGGTATTCTATCAGTTGCTCTCACCCTCCCAAGTTTGAGGAAAATAAAATTAAACATTTTTAGCATCATGCATGCTCTGTAAGGACCAAGGGGATGTTTGGATGTGAATTCTGTAAGTGAGTACAGAAATGGACCGTAGAAAATAGTTACTATATGTGTTTTTGTTGGGTGATATGAACCTGAGAATTAACAGAACCATGGTAATGAACTAGATAAGAAAATCCAAATACATCCAAAATCATTTCCTTCATTCTGATAGGAAAATAAGATTATAGGTTGGACTTACATTGGGTGCAAGCCTTCAATGACAAGGATCTTGGGTGGCTTGATGAGCTCAGGAGGGTCCAAAAGACCACTAACATGGTTATAAATAGGCTTCTGTACAGCAACACCATCTTTTAAAGCCTTGACTTGCTCATACATAAGATCAAAGTTATTGGCTCTCGGATCAAGTGCGGTCACCCCTTCCACTTTCCTACCTGTTCTATCCAATGAATGGTAATCATCCAAACATATAACTGTTGTTGTGTCACTAATAAGTGTGTTTGAATCAGGATTGCCGCCCTTTGGTGGCTCTGCTGCACCTCCAAACACACTAGTCAACCTCCTCATGAAGGTACTCTTCCCACACCCTGAGTCTGCTGCTAGTCCAATTACTATTGTGTCCCCTGAGCATCTTATCTCACCACTTCTCACTCTGCCCTTATTGGTCTTTTTACTATAGAACAACACTTGTCTTTTCTGAATTCCCAAATGGGTTTTTGTTGGTGTTGAGATTGAACATGTTGAGTTCAGAGATTGCACTGTGTACACTGTGCACACTGCCATTCTCTCTCTCTAAACTTTTTGAAGTTTTAGAGAGAAAGAGTGAGAAAATAGCTTTTTAATGTGTTACTGGATTTGGGTTTTTGGTAAGTTTCTCCCAAGTGATAGTTTTTGTGAGATGCAGAATTAAAGAGGTAGCACTAAGTGGTAGTTTTTGTGAGATGCAGAATTAAAGAAGAGGTAGCACTAAGTGGTACAAGCAATTCAAATCCTGACAAATGATTGTACTTCTTGGGTTGCAAAAGGTACAACTTGTGGGTTATCCCTGACCTTGGACAAATATGGAGGTAATCATTTGGACTAAGAAAGTTTGAGGGCATATTAGTCATTCACTTGTTGAGAAAGAAGGATTGTGATGAAGATGAGGTGGTGGCATTTGTGATGACAATAGGCATGAAGAAACTTGGTGCTTATTTGTTGCAGTTTGGATATTTGTCACGCCACGTGGCATCGTTATCGGTTGATTCAAGATGAGGGTTGTTTGTGTGGAATAGATCTTTAGGCCTTTGTTGCCAACCATATCAGACCTTGACCATCTTAATTACAGTACAATCTTCTTAGAAATAGGTAGTAGTAGTAGTAGTATTAAAGGTATTTCCTTTTGACTTTGGTCAACACTGGTTCATAGACATGAATCTGTTAGATTATGTTCTAAAGCTATTAGTCCAAACAAATAAGATATTATTATGATGGTATAGTTTTTTAATCATATGTGATACATTGATGTGTAGTAAAAAAAGAACGTGTTTGCTATTGAATGTTGTTCTACTTGATTGCGGTATCTAAGTCTTGGAAACCATTCTAAATCGCGGGCAAACGTAGAGGAAGGGGGTAGAGTATGCACATGCATATCTTGAAACTTCTTTGTTGCAACATTTTGTGGTGTGAGTTGCAATATAAACACAAAGCCAAAATATGTTTACAATATTAAAGCGTGCATTAGTTAAAAAGTTTGGATTGGTCCTTGTTAGGATGCTCTAAAAATAGTTAAAAAGTTTGGATTGGTCCTTGTTAGGATGCTCTAAAAATGTTTTATTCACATCATCATATGCTTAATTTTCTTAAGAAGTCATATGTCAACTTGTTTCATTAAGGGGCTGTTTGGCAGCTTTTTAATCAGCCTCTTAATAGTTTAGATGTCTGAATGGTTTAACATTTAATGGTTTATGTTAGAAACCTAGAAAGATTAGCATTTTAGTCTTTATATTAGTTTTTGTTATAGTGTAGGGACTTATTGTGTAAATATATGTTCCTTTTTGTTTTCTTGATTATTAGTATAAATAGGATTGCTTATGTATGTGCAGGTAAGACTTTAGATATTTTCTTTTAATTTGCACTTTGTAATCCATTTAATATCAATGAAAACTCTATGACTGTTTTTGATATTTGTTTGTTTGATTACATTGTTCATACGATTGTCAATTGCTTGATATCAATCACAAATCGATCCATTTGAACCTATCAAATGGTATCAAAGCTTTCGGTTTAGTGATTGAAGTTCACAAACGACTTTTTGAGCATTTTTATCACTTGAATATGTGATTTGATCATAATTGTGCAATTAATTGATGATTTAGTTGTGTTTCATCACTAGAAACATGATTTGAATCTCAATTGAGTGAATTTACATCAACAAATCTAAGTTTTTGTCAAATTTAGTATACAAACAGTTCTTCATATTCACACATTGATTTTTGCAAAATTAAGTCTAAATTGTTGTTAATTGAAAGATATGAAGTTAAAGGTTTTATCGGTGTTATAGTGACTTGATTGAAGAGTTTCAGATCATCTTATCAAGTTTTGGAAAATTTGTTAAGATCAGGTAGTTATGAATTAGATGTTTGAGGTGTTGAAATCATCTGAAAAATACCTAAATGTTTAGGCACTTGAACATTGTTCAGACGCTTTAACACTATTTAGGCGTTTTTAGAGTAGTCGTTTTGACACTGTGGGGCATTTTTGCACTGTTCAGACGTTTTCAGAAGTCTAAGTCCCTGGTGCTTTGAAACTGTTCAGGCGCATTGCAATTGTTTTCAGGTGCATCAACACTGTTTGGGCGTTTGACAACTGTTTAGGTGTTTGACAATTGTTTAGGCGTTTGACAACTGTTCTAGGCGTTTCTACACTTGCAAACTTCAGAAATTAACTAAGGCAATCCCTTAGGCATTTCTAAGACAAGTTGGGGAGTTTCTCTACTGTTTAGACGTTTCACCACTGTGCGGGCGCATAACTACTATTCAGGCGCATCTAATTCAGACTTATCACTTAATACATAGAAATTTTTCAAAAATCCAAAAAATCCAAAAATATTTTCAATTCTTTATTTCATTTCAAAACTAAAACATCAAAAATAGTATATTTTCTTGAATTAAAAACTTAATCATGGCTAAGTTTGAAGATTCAGAGAACAGAGTACTAAAGCTAAAGAATTAAGCTGATTTTAAAAATTGATCACTCAAATTAAAACATCATGTGAACTCAACTGATATTGATCTATGAAAGTCAATTGAAAAAGTACCTCACATTCCAATCACCTTAGATGGTTCTTATAGAGGATTTGTATATACTAAAGAAACTCAAGAGCCATATCCTGAAGATGGCTTACTTGGTGATGACTTAAAGTGTCACACCCCAGCCTTGACGTCGGAAATGTCGAGGTGTGAGGGTTGAGATCGTTCACAGCCACAGAACGCTATTATTAAAATCCAAATATATTAATCATAAGTTTCAATTGTACCGATACAAACATAAGTCTCAAAGAAAGTAATCAATATAACATAAGATGTAACATGCCAAATTATTTCAATAAGTTAACTAGGTCCATCCCTAGATGTGAAAGCACTTCAAGATGTCAATCAAACTTGAGTATTTTCTGAAACATGTTAAAAATAAAATGTCAACAAAAATATTGATGAGATTTCCATAGTTTGCAATACATAGATATATAAAAGATGGCAATTCATGATGTAAGTTAGAGAACAAAGTAAACTAGGGATGTAAGATGGAATGCACAATCAAACCTTGACAAAGTTTTACAAGTCTCAAACGTTTACAAGTATATACGATTAGCTAAGTGTACTTGGATTAACCAGGCAGGCTAGTCAGGCCCATAGATCTATGATGTCGTCAGGCTAGCAATAATTAATGATTGTATATATATTCGACATTACATGGTAGCTACAAAGTTTAACTAACCACAACATACAGGTGAAATGCCATAAGTTTACAAGAATCAAACATGTTTACAAGTGTAAAGTTTATAATGTAACATGTTTCACCCCAAAAGTATAGAAATATAAAAGGGGTATAGAAATACTAACTTGATCAAATAAGTATAGAATGACGATTAATAAAAAAATGTAATAAGCAGTGTTCCAATGAGTTCTTCACAAGACACCTAAAATATATATATTTACGAGATTTTAAGTTTAATAATAGCAATTTAATGTTTTAACGAGAGCTAGGGTTTTAGTAACATTTGGGGGTTTTTGTATGTACGTTATCTATCTTAATAATTTTTTTATCATTTATGTATTTTAATAGAGAAAATGAAATTAAACCCTTTGTAACAACTATTAAAGTTTAAATATAAAAATTTAAATAAACACTTTAAAATGATAATGATTTAAAGATACGTTTGGACCAATAATAATTTATTAGTTTTTATTTACAATTCATTTTATAAGAATTTATTCAAAAACAAACCTTGTTAAAGTGTTTTATTAAAAAGATATATATTTATTTAAACTTAGAAAAATTGCAGAAAATATTTGGTGTCCTTTAAAAATATATGAAGTTTATAAAAATAGTTTTTATATTTATTAAAAATTTTCTGTAATTTATTTAAGGCTAAAAAGCCTTAAAAAAATTATATGAGGGTGCCCGGGTTCGAACCCGAGACCTCATAGTGGGCAAGGACTTAACCAGTGAACCAGGGCCGCGGGCTTGGTTTATGCTCGTTTCCATTTGTTATAAACACAAACATTAAAGAAAAACTCCAATCATATGAACCCTAGCCTTAATCGAATCAAATTGAGCCCCAAATCGTTGTTTCCAATCAAATTAATGTTAGGGCTTTCATTCCCCAACTAAAATTGAGTAAGGACATATCTTCAATACCCGGATCGAAGTGTGGAGCACAAGAATGGACGAAGAACAGGTCGCGACCAAAACTTGATTTTAATCGATGTGCAACGGCTATTAATAATCCAATTGATTGTGCAGATTGCTTCTAATGGACTCTGAGATCAAAAGCCCTCTTCCAGTTTTGGTTTATGATGACCGGTTGGCAAAGTTCGAATGGGGGTTTGGTTCGCGACAAGGAGGAAGCTCAACTCGAAGGTTTTGTTTGTTTCAAATGAAATTGGGAGTTGTAATAGATTAGGTTTTGTTCAATGATTGATTAGGTTGGTTTAATTTGGTTACAATCATGGGTTAACGCTTGAACAGCTCGTTTGATGTACGCGACCGTTACCTGACATGTTAAAGGTTCATAACGGTTGTTTAATTCCAATTAAAGATCATAACTGAGCTCTAAATGCGTTGGTGAACCGGTTGGGATCATTTGGTGTTAAAATTGAGGGGTTTCGGGTGGATTTAGGGGTCGCCGGAGCCGCAGCCGGCGGTGGCCGGAGGGCCGGCCGGAAAAACGTGAAAGGAAAAGGGGGGTGGGGTTTGGGATTTAAAAATTTACATAAATAGCCCCTATGGTTTCATACTTATTATTTTATGCCCAAAACTCCTATATTAAGTTTCTAAAATGACAAAACACTCCCAAACCTAATTACTTTAAGTTTTAACATTTTTAAGTTTAATAATTCTTATAAATTATTATTATTATTATTATTATTATTATTATTATTATTATTACAATTACTATTACTATTACTATTACTATTACTATTATTATTATTATTATTGTTATTGTTATAACTTGCTATTATTATTAGTATTATTAATAACATAATTATTACTCTTATAATTAGTTATTATTGTTATTATTATTATGATTATTATTTATTTATTAATTAATAATTAACATAATTAACTTTTAAACTAAAGGATTTGAAAACAATAAGAAAATAAGCACAAATGGCCCATAAGTTTCACATAAGGCAACAATTGCCCTTATAAGAATAAACGCACTTAACTTTAAATTAACCAAAAATACAAGATGTTACAAAAAGAAGGTGAAGAATGGTGTTAAAGCTTACCCTCTCATGTGTAAAGGGTTATCTCTAGAAGTACTTTCAAGATTGGAAAACTATCAAACTGGTTATACAATATATAAAGCTTTGAAAGTTATCTGTGAAGGAGGTAAAGAAATCCAAGATCTCAAAAGACTTTAGATATTTTCTCTCAATTTGTACTTTGTAATCCATCTAATATCAATGAAAACTCTATAAATTTTTTTTGATATTTGTTTGTTTGATTACATTGTTTATACGATTGTCAATTGCTTGATATCAATTACAGATTGATCCATTTGAACCTATCAAATTAGGAGAAACTATAAATCAGATGATGAATAGATATGTTCAACTCATATCTAAAGTATCAACTTTAGGAATAAAAATGATCTTAAAGATTTAAATGATAGACTCTTGAATGTACTTCCATCCTCATGGAAACAAACTGTAACCCTGTTAAAGCACACTGAAAAATTTCCTATAGATCTTGATCTTCTTATAGCAAAGATTGAATCTATAGAAATTGATGAGAGTTCAAGAAATAATGACAGATCTTGTTGGACCAAAAGAACCAATGAGCCAGATCAGAAAAACCTTTAAGTCCCACAAGACATCACAACAACTGCTGAAGACTTGATCAGCTGTTTGACAAAGTCTGAAGATCAACAGCTGAAGACTAAAGTACTGAAGACTTCAACAGCTGAAGAACAAAGTCTGAAGATCAACAGCTGAAGACTAAAGTACTGAAGATCAACAGCTGAAGTACAAAGACTGAAGACATCAGCTGAAGACATCAGCTGATGACAACAACTGAAGTTCAAGAAGTCCAAGTACTCAAGCCTTCTGAGTTTGTCACAACAGCTGAAGAAGCATTCTTCAGTTGTTGTGATGGTTTCCTTTCAGTAGTTTTATTTTCTATTTTAGTACTTGTAAAAAGACTAAAGAGAATGTTCTTCAGTCGTTGTTGTTTCAGTAGTTGTGTTAACTTTCAGTAGTTAAATAACAGTTAGATGTCACTGTCAAGTGACATCAGCTGACGTCAGCTTCCCTTATAAAAGGAAAGATGACCTAATTGTAATTGTGCGAAAAGCCGAGCCGAAGCGTGTATTGAATGAATATATTCCTTTTGGCAGAAATTCTCTCTCTATAACAAACACTATTTCATTGATAAATTTCGTGTGTTCCTGCTTAAATTTGTTAATTCGTGAGCTCATTCCACTGCAAATCCAATCTAATTGATCAAACTAGATGCCGAGATCCTAACAAATGGTATCAGAGCTGGTTAATCATTGATCGATTTAACAATGATCATTGAAACTGTTCTTTTGCTATCTACGTTTGATCGAATTAGCAAATTTGCAAAAATCAGTTATAGAGATTGAGTTTCTGTTGCTTTTGGCCATTTTGTTTGAGGTTCTAAGTGGTTTTGAGCTAGATTTACTTTGTTTACCTTGAATTTGTCTGAATTCTGAATATGACTACTCCTTCTAATGACCCTCACAATACTGGTTCCTCAACCAAGCCTCCGATGCTGGTTAGGACTGAGTATAACATATGGCAACGAAGAATGCTCCATCACCTATCTATTAACAGTTCAGGTTGTTGGACATCTGTAAGGATTCCTTAAGTCTGATGCAACCCAAAACATCCAAAGTGTCTCAGCAACATGCACCAAGTACTGAAGTGAAGAATGCTTCGGAAGTTTTACACAACAAATTAGAAAACATTCTAAGTGTAAAATCTTCCGAAGCCAAGACCAATATCTTCCGAAGCCAAACATGAAGTCTTCCGAAGCTTCAAGAGACAAAGTCTTCCGAAGCTTCACCCTATGAAGACAGATTTCTTCCGAAGACTTTTAGTACACATGCTTTATTTGATGTACTGTTCCATAAAGCACCTTTTCCGCTGCATCTCTGATAAGTCACCAACTTACAAGAGTTGGTGAAAAGGTCCATGCTTTTGGTAACTGTACATTGAGGTCTTGAGTCTGAAACTTTCCACTTTATGTACTTTATCCTTTTTATAATGTATAAGGATGTGAGCTATGGCATGTCATAGTCACAAGGTCAAAAGGCAGATATGCCTTTTGATTCTACAATTGATTTTGTTAGTGTCTAGTCAATTGTATCCAGCTGGCTTTCATAGTATAGCCGGCTGTAGGTTGTAGTATAAGTATTTCAAGTTTCTTGTATCTTTAATATACTTTGTAACACTTGTAAAAGAACTTGAGAAAGCAATATACTGCATCCTTGAAAACCATATTCTCCTGTTCTGTCTCTTGCTTTACTTGTGTTCTTTGTATCACTTTTGGTTAACCCAGTTTACTGTTTGATTAGAGTTTAGATAATCTTCTCATTGTGATGTTATGTTGTAATTGTGTTCAAACCTTAAACGATCCTGCAATTGGTATCAGAGCTTTCAGGCTCTTGATATAAGATCTAACCATCTTAAGATCCCTCACACACACAAAAACTAAACTCTTCAAATGGCTTCCATCTCAAAGACTGATATGGAGACTGGAACCATGAACAAATCCCCACTGATCACTCTTGATGATTTTGACACCTGGTGCATGAGGATGGAAGGCTTCATCAGGTCTCTTGACTCAAGAATGTGGGAATCTGTTGAAAATGGACCTTTCATACCCAGCACCCCCTCTGCTACTGGTGCTGGTATGATTCCTAAAGATATGGCCAACTACTCAGATGAAGATAGAAAAAGAGTAAAGATTGACAGGAAGGCCATGACTGCTCTTCAGACTGCTCTCCCAAACTCTATATACAGAGGTTTTAAGAAGTGCAAAACAGCTAAACAACTGTGGGATGCACTGAAGCTGATGTATGAAGGCTCCTCTAAAGCCAAGGAGAACAAGAAAGATCTTCTGAAGCAGCAGTTTGAAAATTTCACCTTTAAAGCAGGTGAAACCATGACCCAACAATACTTCAGGTATGTTGAGATTGTGGATACCCTAGTGGATGGAGGAGTTCCTCTTGAGAACAGAGACATTGTAAGGAAGTTCATGTCCTCACTTCCTAGGCAATGGACACACTATTGTGTGGTGATCAAGAGGACTGAGAACCTTAAAACTCTTACTCTGACAGAGTTATATGGGATTCTCAGTGGATACCAGATGGAGATGAACATACAAGGTTCATCTGGCAACTCCAACAATCAAATGGGTTCAGCCCTTCATGTGGTTGAAAGGGACAACATAGAACCCCAACATCATCTCTTATGCTACCCTGACAACTCACAAAAGGGTCCTTTCATCACCTTCCGGAGACACCAAGGGAAAACTTTACTCAAGGAAGTCCATTCCAAGAGACAAGTTCTTCTCAAGCCTTTGTATCTACTGATGAAAGCTGTGGGAATTATCTCTTCACTCTTGAAGACCTGGACTGCATTCATCCAGATGACCTGGAATACATGGAGATAGTTCAGCAGATGGCTCTCCTCACTCACAGAGCCAAGAAGTTCTACAAGAGAACAGGAAGAAGATTTCCAAGCAATGCTACCAGTGGAAAGTTTGGGCTGGATAAAAACAAAGTTAAGTGTTACAACTGTAACCTTATGGGTCACTTTGCTAGGGAGTGTAAGGCACCTAAAGCAAATGGGAGCCAAACACCACCCAGACCAAACTACACTGACAAAGCTCCTCAGTCTGAGAAGCCTAAGCAACATGCTGCTGTTGCTGTTGAAGAAGGAGGCTTTGACTGGAGTTTTCAGGCGGAAGATGCTTCTCCAAACCAAGCACTGATGGCTGACCATGATGAAGCCAAGGTATTGGAACATCTCTGTACTCCTGAATGCATTGCTAAAGTGAATAGATACAGGTCCTACAACTTAGAGATGAGATCCGATCTTGAGTCATTAAACATATTAGAATCTGATTTTAGAAAGTCTAAAAATGATTACAAGTTAAAAATAGAAGATTTGGAGAAAACCATTTCAATACTAAAACATGAACATACAGATTTTAGAACTCAGATCCAAGATCTCATAACTAAATTAACTGAGTGCCAGGCTGAGCTTGTGATCAGCAAAGCCAAGGCAGAGAAAAGTGTTCTTGAAGAAGAGACCTTGAAAAACATGATATCCTCATCCCTGCACAGCAAAGTGTGCTATCAAAATAGACAGGGACTAGGATCAAATGAGATAGCTCCTCCACACACAATCTTGTCTGTAAGATATCCTAGGTGTGGAACTTGTGAAGATGAGCTTCCTCTCATAGATCCTATAAGTGAGGATGATGAAGAAGTGATAGTGAAGAATTCCTCTGAGAAGAGTGAAGAAGAGGATTCTTCCAAGGGCCACTATCCTTCTGAGGAGAAGAAATCATCTGTGATGACCAAGTCTAAAAGAAAGAACTTGATCAGGAAGAGCAAAAGGAAAGCAAAGAAGGCTCAAGAAATCAAGGCTACTTTTGATGCTAAGCAGAAACAAGTTTTTATCTCTGCAGGTTTCAAAGTAGTAAAGACTGAAGACATCAACCAAGACTCCTCATCTAAGAGTCCTGGTTCATGTTCAAATCATCTCAGAGCAAAGAAGAAGACTGAGCTGCTGTGTACCACTGCTGCACAGCCTGGACCATCAAACTCCAAGAACAGTTCACAGCCAAAAGAACTGTCTCAGCATCTATCAAGATGAAGGTGGAGAAGGGATGTGACCAAAGACAGTCTTGCTCTCAAAAGGAGACTCTTTTGAAGAAGAAAATGTTATGTGTCATGTGTGAAAATACTTTTCACATTGCTAAGGATTGCCCATACAATCCTAGGAGTATCATCCACATGACCAATACAAAGGCTTCAAAGAATCTCAAGAAGTCTCAAGCTTCGGAAGGAAAGTCTGTTCCTTCGGAAGCTCCAAATCAAAGAAGAAGGTAAATGGAAAATTACCTTCGGAAGTAAAATTGGTCTCGGAAGAAAGGAGTTCTTCCGAAGCACTGAGTCTGCTGCAGTGACTGCATAATCTTCCGAAGGTTCAGTCATCAAAACTGTGAAGTTCCAAAAGCTTCAAAGGTTTTGAAGGTCAAGTCCAAGAGTCCAAAGGTGGTGTGGAAGTCTAAGAAAGACCAAATGACTGAAATTTCTCCATCAACAATAGCTGAAGATCCTCTCAGTACAACCATAGGATCTATTACTGTTGCTTACCTTCTATTACACTTACTGAGCCCAAGACAAGTACGGCTTGGGTTTCCAAATGTAACTAATCATTTTCTTTGTGCAGGAACAGCTCAAGACAAACGAAACGTCTGGATAATTGACAGTGGCTGTTCCAGGCACATGACAGGCAATAGGTCTCTACTCCATAATTTTGAGAGAATGATGGAGGACCAGTTGCTTTTGGAGGAGATGAAGGTGGTTACATTTCTGGAAGGGGCAAGGTCACAAATGGTAAGCTCAGCATTGAAAAGTAAACTTTCTTAAGGAGCTGGGTACAATCTTCTGAGTGTATCTCAATTTTGTGATCAAAGACATAACATGCTCTTTACTGAGCATGAGTGCATTGTTCTCAAGCCTGGTGTGGTCATCCTCATGAGCACATCCTGCTCAGAGCCCCTAGGAAAGGGAACATGTACAAGATGGATTTGCAAGAAACATCTCCCTCTGGAGAAGTTTCATGCTTTCTATCTAAAGCCAATAGTGATGAGTCTTTCCTATGGCATAAAAGAATGTGCCATGTAAACTTTAAAAACATGAATAAATGATTAAGCATGATCTGGTAACTGGAATGCCAAAGAAAGAGTTTACAAGTGATGATCATTGTGTTGCATGCCTGAAAGGGAAGCAACATAAGGCATCCCTAAGCCTAAGGAAATGAACTCCATCACTACACCCCTACACTTGTTACATATGGATCTCTTTGGCCCCACCAGTGTAATGAGTTTAGGAAGGACCTTATACTGTCTAGTGATCACAGATGATTTTACAAGATTCACTTGGGTCTTCTTCCTTAGAACTAAAGATGAGACTCCTGAGATTCTAAAGAATTTCATCTTAAAGATTGAGAATCAATGTGATCACAAGGTCAAAACCATAAGATGTGATCAAGGAACTGAATTCAAGAACCAAATCCTTGATACATTTTGTGATGAAAAGGTATTACAAGACAATACAGTGCTCCCAGGACTCCTCAGCAAAACGGTAGTTGCTGAGAGGAGAAACAGGACACTTATTGAAGCTGCAAGAACTATGTTGTCTGACTCTAAACTGCCTATCACCTTCTGGGCAGAGGCAGTTAATACTGCTTGCTATGTGCAAAACAGAGTTTTAGTAGTTAAGACACATGGTAAGACTCCTTATGAACTTTGGCACAAGAGGAAACCTTTCATTGGTTTTCTCAGGTCATTTGGATGTCCCTGCACCATCTTGAATACCAAAGATCAAGTTGCCAAGTTGCTGAGAAAGAAATCAGACGATGGACACTTCATTGGATACTCTTCCCAAGCTAAAGCTTATAGAGTATACAATCTCAGAACTAGAATTATTGAGGAGTCAGCCAATGTGACTTTCAATGAGCACACACCCAGTGTGGCTGGTTCTGGTCCGGATTGGCTATTTGATCTTGATTTAGTTACCAACTGTTTTAATAAATCTTGTGAGCATGTTTCAGGATGTCTGCAGAAAATTCAAATACAGGTGATCCTGATCCAAGATTTGAGCTAGGAAGACCTTCAACTCACACACCTTCAGCTCCAGTTGAAACTACTTCAGCAAATGGGGTTTCTATCAGCACAATGACAAATCCAGCTGACATCTGGCATGCCTTCAAATTCCAGCTCAGAGGCTTCTCAACCAGATAAAGACATTTCAATTGCAGAAGACAACAATGGTGATGGTGATAGTGATCAAGAATTTCTTGATGCTAATAACCATACCATAGATGACAACATCAATGATGTCACACACTCATTGGATCAAGTTAATCTTGATAGTGTGATAATGTGGAGGATCAATCTTCAAGACCAGATCTAAATTTCTCAAATTTGGATCTATCTCAGCAACTTGCTGTGATCCCTCAGCTAAGGATCCACAAGTCTCATCCTACCACAAACATCATTGGAGATGTTATCTCCGGGGTAAGACAAGAGGGCAAAACCATGAAGCAAATGTTTGTCTTCACTCTTGTTTTCTATCCCAGTTAGAGCCAAAGAAAGTTGAGGAGGCTCTAAAGGATGGAAGTTGGGTTGAAGCTATGCAACAAGAGCTGCTTCAATTCAAAAGGCAGAAAGTTTGGAACCTTTGTCCTCTTCCTCATGGGAAGATACCATTGGAACCAAATGGGTTTTTAGGAATAAGAAGGATGATAGAGGAATCATCATCAAGAACAAGGCAGACTAGTTGTTCAAGGATACACACAAGAAGAAGGGATTGATTACACTGATGTCTTTGCTCCTGTAGCAAGACTAGAAGCTGTTAGGATATTCCTAGCATTTGCTGCATCCAAGAATTTCAAAGTCTATCAACTTGATGTAAAGTGTGCTTTCTTATATGGAGTGATTGATGAGGAGGTTTATGTCAAACAACCACCTGGTTTTGTAGATCCTGATCATCCTGATTATGTCTGCAAGCTTGACAAAGCTCTTTATGGGCTGCATCAGGCACCCAGGAAGTGGTATGAGACACTGTTGAGTATCTCTGTAAACATGGATACAGGAGAGGTACTATATATGGAACTCTCTTCATCAAGGACAAGAAAAGACATTCTGCTAGTTCAAGTATATGTGGATGACATCATCTTTGGTTCAACCAATTCAAAGCTCTGCAAAGAATTGAAAGCTGATGAAAGACAGATTTGAATGAGTTCAATGGGAGAACTCAACTTCTTTCTGGGAATTCAAGTGAAGCAGGTTGAAGATGGCATCTTCATAAGTCAGTCAAAGTATGTTCAAGATATACTCAAGAGATTCAACATGACTGATTGTAAGATTGCTAAGACACCCATAGCCAGAAACCACTCCCTTGGTCCAGATCTTGAGGTGGAGTGTGTAGATGAGCACTTATACAGGGCTATGATTGGGTCTCTTATGTATCTTACAGCTAGCAGGCCTGATATCATGTTTGCTACATGTATTTGTGCAAGATATCAAGCAAACCCTAAGATGTCTCACTTAATCACTGTGAAAAGGATTTTAAGATACCTCAAAGGTGCTTCAACACTTGGTCTATGGTATCCAAAGAATCCTAATTTCAATCTGTATGTCTATACAGACAGTGATTATGGTGGTTGCAACATGACTGCAAAGTCTACATCTGGGGGATGTCAATTCCTTGGTGGAAGGGTTGTCTCATGGCAATGCAAGAAACAATCCTGTGTGTCTGCATCAACTGCTGAGGGAATACATTGCTGCTGCAAGCTGCTGTGCTCAAGTGCT
This sequence comes from Flaveria trinervia, assembly GCA_025506515.1. Classification (NCBI taxonomy): domain Eukaryota; kingdom Viridiplantae; phylum Streptophyta; class Magnoliopsida; order Asterales; family Asteraceae; genus Flaveria; species Flaveria trinervia. Next base: position 46,749,064 of record CM046457.1, on the reverse strand, counting down.
TTGGATTCAAAATCAGATGCTAGACTATGGATTTAACTTCAAAGAGACTCCTATCCACATAGACAACAATAGTGCTATCTCTATCACTGAGAACCCTGTGCAGCACTCAAGGACCAAACACATCAACATCAGGTATCATTTAATAAGAGATAACTATGAAAGGGATTAATTAAACTAGTCAAAGTTCACACAGATGAACAATATGCTGATCTGTTCACAAAAGCTTTTGATGAACAGAGATTTAAGTATCTAATATCAGCTATTGGGATGATTAACTTTGAGAAGACTTTTTCTTAAAACTAATTGTAATTATTTCTTCTTAAAAATATGTGTGTCCTAAGTTGTCTAGTTCATCACTTTCATAAGCTCATGTTTTCTTTGAATGTAAAACTCTTTTTGAAGACTTTCCTTAGATTCTTGAATTTTTGATACTTCGGAAGATAACGTTTTACCTTCGGAAGAAAAATATGTCTTCAAAATAAATGACTGTCTAAGAGATTTTACCTTCGGAAGAAGTCAAAATTTATCTTCCGAGGCTTAAAATTCTTAACTTAGACACTTATTCATTTTAAGGACTTTTTCCTTCCAAAGCAAAATACTTTCGAAGCTTTGTTCATTCTTATACAAAGCATCCAAGAGTTTATTTCTCTTCCGAAGCATAATCTTCAAGACTCTCAGGAAAATTCTTCCGAAGCCATTTTAGCTTCGGAAGCTTTTTCAATCAAAACTTCCGAAGACAAATTACCTTCGGAAGCTTTTCGAATTCCAAGAAAACTACTTTTTGAGCAAAAAGGTAAACTACTTTTTCAGAGGTGGGACGACATACGGATTTCAAAGTTTATCCTCTTTCATTAAACTTTATCTGAAATCCTTTCTCTCATATAACCCAACGTTTTCCCCTCTTCTATCATCTGCTTTTCTTCCAAACCTAAAACCCAAAGCTTTCTCTCTGAAATTTTTCCCATTTTTTCTCTTCATCTTTGAGCTACCTCACAATGGCTGACCTTGCTCACAGAAATGATCCTAACTTTGCCATGCAGCTACACAGACAACACAATCAGGTGCTCTGTATTGCTTTGACAAAGATCCTCATTTCTCAGAGGTTTGCCGTTTCTTGTCTTTGTCTCACTACTTCACCTCCCTAACCATTGATCCTACTCTATATGAGGATCACTTGCTTGAATTCTGGAAGACCTGCCAAGAGGTCATTATGAATGGGGAGAAGGCACTGTCTGCCACAGTGCAGGGGAGAACAATCTTCATCACTCCGCCATCATCAACCGACATCTTCAGCTGGATGATGAAGAAGGTGAAGGTTCTTCCCAAAGGAAGCGGTTAATCATTCCTTCGAGCAGATGGGCTATGAAGGAGATTTCTCTGTAAAGACCTTCAGAAAGGGAAGGTCTCATCCCAGTGGAAATACCTGCTCCATGTGGTTATCCACAGCTTATCAAACAAGCATGGTGGATGGGACTAGATTTCTGAGGATCTCTCCTTTATAGTTCATGGAATGATTCAGGGGGTCAAGTTCAGGTATTCACATTTGTTTATACTAATTTACTTGCAAACTTAGACTCCTTAGAAACTACATGTTTCCTAGATATGTTCAACACATTCTCAACTGTGAACTGGGCTCACAGTTGAGAGACATGTAATATTCTTAAATTGGGACAGATGAAGCCCGACATCTTTAAAATTATGAAGAAGCCAACTGTAGGCTTCTCAGGGGTAGAAACAGCCCTAGTCCCAAAATGTTAGAGCTCATTGCTCAAGGTGACAACCTAGCAGTCCAAGATAGTGTTGAACCCACACCTACTGCTCTCCAACCCTCTACACACCCTCAAATATCCATCACCTACCAAAGAAAATCCAAACGAACCCCTGCTCAGACTATTCAGTCTGTGGAGGCTCCCATATACTCACCAATACAGGAAGAAGTGGATAATGGAGCTCCCACTTCTCCTGAGGAGCAGACCACTCCCATTGTTTCAAGAATCAGTGATGAGGTTCCTCATGCTCACCTAATGAGCTCACTAGCCCAACAGCCTTAAGCTCTCACTCTGAGTCTCAACACTCAAGTGAACAACCTTCAGGGGATAGCTACCATCCCCAGCCTTTGGATCTCAACCAACCAATTCCCAACCTATCCTTCTATATGATGAAGACTTAGGATTCAGTGAGTACCATGAGTCTCTCTTCCCATCCCCTACTCAAGAGAGATGAGTACCTCTGACTCTCCTCAGTCTATCCCACATCAGTCACCTATTACTGAGGGGACACTTCTGAACTTGTTCAGGATGTCCATATGGAAGAGGCTCTCACTTTTGAAATGATTACATCATTAAGACCTCAACCATGGCAACTCAGCCCTGGCATCTCACTGAGGCTGCCAGTTAGCAGAGGAAAACCAGCAGCCAAGAAACTCAAGCTGGTGGTGAGCAAGAGGACTTTGGTCCAATCATCTCATCCCCTAGTGATTCTTCTGATGAAGATGAGGGGAACTTGAGACTAAAGGTGCAGAAATTGTCAAAAACATGCACCTATTTAGTCTCTAAGGTTAGTCACTTGGAATCTCAGTGACTACCTTACAAAACAGGGTCAATGATCAGCAACTTCAGATTTCATATCTAAAGGAAAAACTAGCTGGGAGACCTTTAGGAGAGCTCAACCAGGAACACAAGAACCTGTGGAAGTGATTGACTTATCCTCCAGCTCACCTATGCAAGTAGGTGATGCTACCAAAAAGGGGGAGAAAGTTATTACAATCACAGAACCTGGGAGTTCTTCAAAGAGAATGGACATAGAGGACTCACCATCCTCACTTGCTGTTGTGCATTCTCAGCAACTTCCTCAAGTTCACATTAATGTGGACTCTATAGACTCAATCATCAGGAGTCTCTTTGAGGAAGGTATACCAAGGGCTGTCACATCTCCACCACAAGAACTGGCAACTACATCGTAAGGTGGAGGTATGATGAGGACAGAAGAGCCCTTATACTTCACAGAGTTCAAGGCCAACAAGAAGTCTTTCAGTTCCAAAGCCTGAGCTTCTATGAAAGATTGGATTTAGTCAACATGCCACTTGTCAATCCAAGCAAATCTAGACAAGCTGACAGGCTGGCTCAAAGAATCCAAGACAGGATCCTTGCAGAGTTCTCTCTAAGAAGGAGACTTAGGCAATCAGAAATATCATCGGTCAACTGGATGTTGAGGTGGACCCTAAGATTAGTTTCATAGGGGAAACCTTGGCTGAAGGCCCAGTGGCAGAACCTGAGACCCTTGTCTCACCATCAACAACTGCTGCAGAGGTCCAAACTCCATCTGAGACACCTGCTGGTGAAGGTGTTTCTCAGCCTCTCTCTGGCCAGAGCATGGAAGCTACACCAAGCAATGAAGGCCAAGCCTCAATCCACCCTGAGTCACAAAGGTCTGTTGGTGACAAGGGAAAAGGATAATGACTCCTGAGGAAATTGAGGAGGAAGAGAGAGAGAGGAAAAGGAGGCTAAGGGGAGAAAGTTCTTCTGGGTCATCTAAGTTCATGCAAGCTACAATCAGGGCTGCCCCCAGACCAAATACTAAGATGATGAGTTAAGGGCAGTCAGGATTACCTATTTACAGACCAGGAACTATGATGTTGATGAAATCATCTCCCTCCCCTTAGAAGAGTTGAATGAGCTGGCTGACATGGAAGTGTCAAGAGAGATAAAGGAGAAAGAAGATGCAAGGTTACTTCTCCAATTTAAAGAGGAGAAGAGACAGAAAAGACTTTACAAGCATACTCCCACTCTCTCTCCAGTTCAAGAAAGTCCTGCACAGGAAGATGTGGCTCCACAAGAACCTCAGGTAGATAAAGAAGAGGATAGAATCAAAATGATAAACTACCTGAGTGCCACAGGCTTCTATCAGGCAAATGCACTTCTTCCCCTGTCCTATGACTTCATTGAGTTCGAGTACTTAAAGCAACTTGAGCTTGAGCTAGTCAAAGAAAGAAAAACAACCAAAGGAAGCTAAGGGAAGAAGCTGCAAAGTCAAGAGCCATCACTCAAAAGAATGCAAAGAAGTCTGCTGACAGACAAAGAATGATGAGCTTCTTGAAGTCATATGGATTCTCCGGAAGGAGACTTGGTCCCATGTCTCTATCTACAATGGATGAGCATATAAGGGTGATCAAGCAGAAGATTAAAAGTGGTGAATTGATTGACTTGCACTCTCTTCCAAGTCAAGTCCCACCTGAAGTGGAGGTCAAGTTTGAACAACCAGAGACACCTGAACCAGAACCTCCAGCTGAGCCTCAGCAAACTTCATCTTCTGATCCAAGACAGGGTCAAACTCCCTCTCCTTCTGAACCTGTGAGGGAGGAACACCCAACTGAGAAAGACACTGATGATCAACATGGTGCTGTAGACCAGTCTTCTCAGTTAAAGACATTAAAGAGGAAGAAGAAAATGGCTTCTAAACCAAAGACTAAAAAGAAGAAGCCAAGTCATCTACCTCTACACCCCAGGCTGAATCAGATCAACCTGAGGAAGTGCATGATGAGGCAACCCAATCAACTCCTATGCAAGTGGCTCCTCTAGCAACTGAGACACCTATCTTGTCCTGGACTTATTCTACCAATCCAGAAAGATGGCATGTTGTCAGAGATCAAGGTGTTGAGAATGTCTACTCCTGGCAAGACATAATCAACTTACCTCTGCATGATCTCTTTAAAATGAGAAGATACTATGAGAGTCTTGATGATCCTGACCACAAATGAAGAAAGGATGGTCTTGATTGTACTGAAGACTACCACATCTGAAGATCTTCTAAGTGTTTTGGTAGCATCAGCCTAGGGGGAGTTTTGTAAGGATTCCTTAAGTCTAATGCAACCCAAAACATCCAAAGTGTCTCAGCAACATGCACTAAGTACTGAAGTGAAGAATGCTTCGGAAGTTTTACACACACATTAGAAAACATTCTAAGTGTAAAATCTTCCGAAGCCAAGACCAATATCTTCCGAAGCCAAACATAAAGTCTTCCGAAGCTTCAAGAGACAAAGTCTTCCGAAGCTTCACCCTATGAAGACAGATTTCTTCCGAAGACTTTTAGTACACATGCTTATCTGATGTACTGTTCCATAAAGCACCTTTTCCGCTGCATCTCTGATAAGTCACCAACTTACAAGAGTTGGTGAAAAGGTCCATGCTTTTGGTAACTGTACATTGAGGTCTTGAGTCTGAAACTTTCCACTTTATGTACTTTATCCTTTTTGTAATGTATAGAAGATGTGAGCTATGGCATGTCATAGTCACAAGGTCAAAAGGCAGATATGCCTTTTGATTCTACAATTGATTTTGTTAGTGTCTAGTCAATTGTATCCAGCTGGCTTTCATAGTATAGCCGGCTGTAGGTTGTAGTATAAGTATTTCAAGTTTCTTGTATCTTTAATATACTTTGTAACACTTGTAAAAGAACTTGAGAAAGCAATATACTGCATCCTTGAAAACCATATTCTCCTGTTCTGTCTCTTGCTTTACTTGTGTTCTTTGTATCACTTTTGGTTAACCCAGTTTACTGTTTGATTAGAGTTTAGATAATCTCCCATTGTGTTGTTGTGTTGTAATTGTGCAAACCCTTAAACGATCCTGCAACATCTGTGGTACATGGTCCACATACCTATGGTGAACAATCCGAAACCACCAAATGGTTCTGAAGAAGAAGGAACAATACTCTTATGAGGATCATAAACTGTTTGAGATTGATGCTAAAGCTCATGAATTCTGGCCATGGCACTGCTAATGAAATCTATTCTGGGCTTAATGCATCATGAAACTGCTCATGACCTCTGGAAAGCACTGAAAGAACAATTGGTGGTACTGATGAGGTCTTAGCAAAACATAGGGAATACTTGCCCAACAATATGAGACATTTGCTCATAGGAAGGGTGAGACTCTGACTCAACTTAGTTGAGCATTTTTCATGTTTGATCTCTGAGCTGAAAATGGTCAAACATGAATACACTAATAGCCAGATGAACCACAGATTCCTCAGATCACTTCCTGAGAGATGGGACACATATACAATTGTCCTACGCTCTAATGCAAATCTGGATAGCCTATCTCTCACCCAACTTCATGGGAAACTTCTTACATTTGAAAGGGAGATAGAGCAGAAAAGGAAACTGGCATCATCAAGAAAGCTCACTGAAGACTTTGTACCAGGAACACATGCCTTGGTCGGTCATGAGTCAGAATATGCTGCATCAAAAGTAATTATGATGTGCATATAGATTTCTCTTCAAACAGTTCTAATCATGCATTCGTGAGTGTTGATAGTCAGTCAGGCTGTAATAGTGCAATTTGTGCTTCATTATGGATGATTTGAAACGTATAGCTAATGATGACTTAGAAGAGATGGGTATTCTGAGCCAATGGCCTTGATTAATATCAGATCTCAGAAGTTCTACAAGAGAACTGGTTGGAAATTCCCTGGACTCTCTGGCAAAACCAAAGTTGGTTTTGACAAGAGTAAGTTGAGGTGTCACAAATGCCACAGGCTTGGGCACTTTGCAAGAGAGTGTAGCTCATCTGGATCTATCTCCTCTGCACCCTTTGTGACCTTTCCAAGTAATATTCAACAAAACAGAGGGCAACATCCTGCTAGTTCTGGTCATCAATCAAAACCTCTACCTCCTGCATATTTTATCCCTCAGGGTCCAATGCCATATCAATATCCCTGCTATTACATGCCACAAACCAGTCAAGTTCAAGTACCCATTGCTCAACAACCACCTCCTCTTCCTGAGCGTCAACCTTACCAATCTCATCAGCAATCTCAACCTCAACAACACAGCTTTTTCACCCCAGGAGTTGTTGACTGGAGCAGTTTACCAGATGATATGTCTGGTCATGAACAACTGTTTTCTGGTGCTGGTCAACATGGTGGTGACATCCTTTTGGAAACCTTGCTCTTATGGACCTAGAGTCTGCTGATACCTCATCCTCTAATGCCTCCACACCAGGTATCACAGGTATCCTCTGAGGCCAAAGCCAAGCTATGTTCTGAAACATGCATAGCCGCATTTGCATCTATTAGAGAAGCAAATGTAGCTTTATTAACAAGAACATTGAGCTAGAACAAATAATATCCAAAAGAAAAGCTAAATTTGAGTCTGTGCTTAATGATAATAATGATGAGATTTACAAACTTAAATGCCAAATCACTGATGATAAGGCTAGGGAAGAGGTACTTCTAGAGAACTACAGAGACCTCAAAGAAACGCTTGCAGCTACCCAGGTAGAGTGTGATCGATGGGTACATTCCTGCAAGGGTTTTGAAATGCTTCTCAGTGTGCAGTCAACTTCCAATGTGAAGTTTGGCATTGGTTATAATCACACTGCTCCTCCTACAGATTTTACTCCCAGAGCAGAAGTAGAATCTGATGGAGAAAGCAATAACCAATCCTTTTCATCATGTGATCTACTATCTGATACAACACCATCAGAGGTTGGAGTCTGCATTAATTCCTCCCAAAACCTATCAGCTGATGTTGATGGTTCAAATGCTGACACTCACATGATCAAAAAGTTGATCACTCCAGGTGGTATTTCACAATGTACTGAAAGTACTAAAGAGCAAGTCATAACACCTGGAGAACAAACCCAAACTACTGCATGTACTAAAGGGAAGAAAACTACCAGTAGAAAGGGTGGGAAAACTACTAAAGAAGATATCAAGAAAGCATGTACTGCAAGGAAGAAAACTGCTAGTACTGGTCGCAAACTGCTAAAGAATAAGTCTTCAGTAGTTTCATCTTCTTCAGCAGATGATCAACTTAAGATGAAGAAAAAGCCATGTGAAATATGTGGCTTATTCAATCATCTTACTCATGAGTGCTGGTATAAAAAGGGCTCCAAACTCAAACACAATGAGAACAATAAAATGAAAATGGATAAAATAAAACTGAGTTTGAAACCAAGTTTGTACCAGCAACATCAAAACCTGTAACCCCAAAATCCAAAAAGAAATCCAAAAAGGAAGGGGTTATTCAGGCAACAGCTGAGGTTGCTTAAAGGGAGATGGTACGACATAGGAATCCATCAATCTCAAGCACTAATGTGTCTGATGAGCTGAAGGCTTTATCACAGAATCAGACACAACTTGTTATGATGGTTCAACATCTATTGGGGAGAGTAAACCAATTAGATGCTCCTGTGCTGAAACCACAAAGAAGAAAATCCATGCCAAAGGATTCTTCTTCTTTACCATCTCCATCCCCTCAGGTTGTTCTTCATAGCAAATCTATTAGTTTACCATCTGTTGATGTGAACAGACCCAAACCAAAAAGGTTTGGGTCTCAAAAACTAACTAATTTATTATGATTGCAGGGTTCTTCAGCATGCCACAGTAGCATCTGGTATGTTGACAGTGGAGGATCTATGCATATGACAAATCAAATAACTTCATTTGGCTCCTCTAATTTCCTTTTTTAGAGCCTTTGGGTGTCCTTGTTTCATTCTCAACACAAAGGATCAACTCCACAAATTTGATCCTAAGGTGGATGCAGGGTATTTTGTTGGTTATTCATCTACTTGCAAGGCATACAGAGTCTTCAACTGCAGAACAAAGATAGTTGAAGAGACTCTGCATGTGAAGTTTAATGAATCTCCAAAGGATAAGATTCCACAAAACCCTATGGAGTTATTTGATTTAGACATACTGTAATATATTCCTTATCAGGCTCCAGCTGTTGCTCCTGTCAACAGTTCTCCAGCTGATGGTACTGAAGATGATGATGATATCAGTACTCACCTTTTCAAGTTTAGTGACCAACTGCCTGAGTTTGCTAAACTTGATGTTCCTGTAGCTTCAGCAGCTCCATCCACAACAAATGCTGATGAGATCTTTGATTCCTCTACATCTTTTGATTTGCCATCTCATTCTTGGTTTCAAGAGTCTGCATCACCATCTGCTGCTGCTGAAGGTCCTACAAACACTTGCACAGATCTCATCGTTTATCAAGAGCTAAAGAATCACCCAATATCTCAAATCATTAGTGATATCAATGCTGGAGTTTCAACAGAAGTCAATTGTCCAATTTCTGCTTCTATGCTCTCTTCATTAGTCAGCAAGAGCCAAAGAACTATCACATTGCTTTAAGAGACAATGGATGGGTTGAAGCCATGCAGCTTGAGCTACTTCAGTTCAATAAGCAGCAAGTGTGAGAACTGGTTCCTCTACCCCCCAGGGAAGTGTGCAATAGGCACTAAATGGGTGTTTAGGAATAAAACAGATGAAAATGGGCTTATTGTTAAGAACAAGGATAGACAGGTTATTCAGGGGTTTGCACAGGAAGAAGGTATTGATTATGATGAAACCTTTGCTCCTGTAGCCAGACTGGAGACAATTAGATTGTTCTTAGCCTATGCTGTATTCCACAATCTTAAAGTTTTTCAAATGGATGTTAAAAGTGCATTTTTATATGGTAAAATAAAATAAGAGGTTTATGTGTGTCAACCACCAGGTTTTGAGGATAATAAACATCCAGATTGGGTATACAAGCTTGATAAGGCTTTTTATGGGTTGAAACAAGCTCCTAGAGCCTGGTATGAAACATTATCAAATTTTCTTCTTCAAAATAATTTCACTAGAGGCTCCATAGATAAAACTTTGTTCATTAAGACGGTGGATCAACATAAGCTACTTGTTCAAATTTATGTTGATGATATTATTTTTGCATCCTCTGATCCCCAGTTGTGTGATGATTTTACAAGTTTAATGAAACAAAAGTTTGAAATGAGTGCAATGGGAGAATTACAGTTCTTTCTAGGCTTGCAAATCAAACAAAAGGCTGATGGAACATTTATTCATCAGTCAAAATATACAAAAGATCTGTTGAATAAGTTTGATTTACAAAATTGTAAGCCCTGTTCTACTCCCATGTGCAACACCACACAACTGGATGCAGATCAGAAAGGTAAAGTTGTTGATGAAACACTTTACAGATGTATGATTGGGTTCTTGATGTACTTAACAGCTTCTAGACCAGATATCATGTTTGCAACTTGTGTTTGTGCTAGATTTCAGGCTGCTCCTAAAGAGTCTCATTTGATTGCAGTCAAGAGGATCTTTAGATATCTGCAAGGTACACAACCTCTAGGTTTATGGTATTCTAATGGACACTCTTGCAAATTAGTTGCTTTTTCTGATAGTAACTATGCAGGGTGTAAGTTAACCAGAAAGTCAACTTCTGGTGGATGTCAATTCCTAGGCAACTGTTTGATTTCTTGGCAGAGTAAGAAACACATCTATTGCTACATCCACTGTTGAAGCAGAGGACATTGCTGCTGCAAGTTGTACATCTCAGGTACTCTGGCTTCAGAACCAACTTTTGGATTATGGCATTACAGAGACTAAAACTCCATTATTAATGGACAGTGCTTCAGCTCTTTGCATTGTTAAGAATCCTGTCCAGCATTCTAAGACCAAACATATAGAGATCAGACACCATTTTATTAGGGACTATTTTGAAAAAGGTCTGATTGATCCAAAGTTTGTGCCTAGTGCTGATGAGCTTGCAGACATTTTTACTAAGCCTTTGGATAGTTCAACTTTTCAAAACCTAGTGTTAAGGCTTGGTATGATGCAGCTAGAATAAGTGACAACTACTAATGATCTCAGTAAACAAGTACTGATGATCATTAGTAAACATGTCACAAATAAGTACTGATTCTGTTCCAAACTACTGATGTAGTTATAACTACCGCTGTTAGTAAAAACAGATAAGTACTGATGTCCTATGAAACAACTGAAAACATCCAAAAAGATTGATGAGTAAGTGTTGAGGACAGTATGAAACAGCTGAAAAGCTAAGAATTGACGAAAACTACTGATGATAATTTTCTCTTCAGTTGTTTCTAAAACTGTTGTTTCACCTTAAATAGCTGATGACAAAACCATGTCTTCAGTAGTTTCACAACTACTGATGACTAACACCAAGTCCTCAGTTGTTTACAAAAACTGATGACAATCATGTCTTAAGTAGTTTTACAACTACTGATGACTAACACCAAGTTATCAGTTGTTTACAACATCTGAAGACAAAACCAAGGTTTTCAGTAGTTTCACAACTACTGATGACTAACACCAAGTCTTAAGTTGTTTTCAAACGTCTGATAGTTAAAACCAAGTCTTCAGTTGTTTTCATAACAACTGATGACAACACCAATACTTTCAGTCGTTTCTTTTCAGCATTTTCTAAACCTATAAATACCTGTACTTGTAGCCAAACGTTTCATTAGCCGTTTTGAAATCTCTCTCTCACAACAATGGCGACCATGAAACTCAAACCTCGACACAACTGTGTTGCCTACCTTACAAAATCGGCCTTCTGGAACAAGTTTGACACTGCCATCGATCTTATGGTGGGTTCCCCGTACCGAACAACCTTTCTTCTGAATCCTACCATATATCCTAACTCCTTATCCCAGTTCTAGACCAACGTTTCTGTAATCACTGGTGAGAATGATAACCAAATCACTCTACAATTGTTGGTAAACCAGAAACAGGTGTTATCACTACAGACATCATTCGCAATACCCTAAATTTGCATGATGGCATCTATCCTAAAAAATACCCGAAAGGCACCACTGATATGTCTTTCATTAATAATGGGTATGAAGGCGACATAAGTGCTACAACCATACTGAAGAAGCACTTCCATGATGCAGAACGACTTATTTTTCACATGGTAAATGTTTGCCTAGCTTCAAAGACATCTTCTTAGGATCAGATGTCTTCCGATGGCAACAGGTATTGTATTCTATCCTTGAGCAACAAAATCTAATTTTTCTGAGATAGTTTTTATGGAATTAAAGGATCTGGCTCAGAAACCTGTGGCAAATAGATGGCTACTTTATCCCAAGTTTCTGATGGCCATTATTTTCAATCAGCTAAAATCTGATGGACTTGTTGGTCTTGGAGTCCCTGCTCCAGCTGTTTTAGCTGAGGTATACTCCCGACATAACACAGACCCTACTCTCAAAGGGGCTGCCCGGATGCTAAAACCCAAGCAGAGGGAACCCACAGCCTCCACTTCCAGATCCAAAGTCCCCACCAAACCCAAAACACAAAAACCCAAAAAGGCTACTCAGGGAGATGAGTCCCCTGAGGACGCCCCTGTACCACCAATACAGGAAGAACATACTGGTTCTAACCCCCAAGTTATGTCAAAGACTCATCCTACTAAAGCCGCACAGGTATCCTCTCAACAGGATCCTATTGCAACCACAATTGGGGAACCACATTGCTGGAACCTATCTCAATTGTGAGGGTTACCATTGAAGAGCACTTCTCACCCCGGGTGCAATCTGCTTCTACCCAATCTCCACATGCAACCGCCCCTCAAAGTCCTACACTGATAGTTACAAAAGTGCTGAGTCAGTTGCACTCCTCACCCCCTCCCCAGAAACCAATTACAACTGGGAATACCTCAACCATTGAGGGGGGGGGGGGGGCAAAGTGCCTCTGATAACCCACACACAGGGGTTACAATGTTCAATCTCCAAGTGTAGAAAAGGAGATTAGAACTTCTGGCAAGGCTGCCACTTCTACTGATTCAGCAAATGATCAGGATGAAGTTGGTACCATCATAAGACCTCACCAGAGGCAACTGCCAATGAAGGACATAGTCCTGAGGCAAGAAGTCCCTAGTACCAAGAACAAGGGGCACATGCTACTACTGATCTACACTCAGAGCATGTACATCCTGATTCAATTAGGAGGTCAGGTGATTCAGCACAGACTGATGATGACCTGGGCTTTTTCTATGATGTTCTAGCCCACAATACCATCCTAGAGAATGAGGTGAGAAGACTCAAGGAGCTGTTGGCTAAAATGTCTCAGGATCAAAGACCATCTACCCCAATGACCCCACAGATGGCACCTTCAATTGAAGGTTCACCAACCACTGAGCCTACACACATAACTGAGCCACCAGCCTCTGCTTTTGGCACCACCTCTCAGGGACAGAACCCCTCTGAGTAGATGGTTGCTATCTTTCAAAACTCCTTACCTCTCACTCCCATCATCAATGACATAGTGCATAAAGCCATTGATGAGAGGATTCCCTCAAATCTACAAACCCTCATTGATGATGCTGTTCATAAATCTCTTTCTGCCTTCAAAACCCCTGATTCCAATGCAACCAAAAAGGGGGAGACTGCAAGTCTAAGGCAGTGAAAGACAAGAAAAGAAAGAGAGTTGATGTAAGAAAGAGCCTGAAAAAGAGAAAGAGCCTGAGAAAGAGAAGGAGGTTGAGAAAGAACTGATCTCAGAACAGCTGATTACATATAAAAGAAAGAAAAGTGCTGAGTCAAGAGCTGATGAAGAAAAATCATTAGAAGACCTTGTTAAAATGTGATGAAGCTCATAGCAGATCAATGGATAAAATTATAGATCAGCTATTTAGACATGGTCATGACACAGCCATATTAGACTCTGAGATCAGAAGGCTAGAAATAGAAGAGATACAATCACGATGGGCCGGTTATAGTGTGTTAGAAGGGAGAGATTGGAAATCATGATCAGGTTCATAGCTAAATATCTTGGAAGATCATTGATTGAAATCAAGTCATGGTCCAAGGACACATCTTGGCAATAACCACCAAGATCTGTTCGTCTGAAGTATATACCAAAGGGCTGGTCATTGAAGCCTTGAATGAAGCTGGTGCTGGGAGCAGGTCTGAACTGGTAAAACAATCTAAAGCCTCACTTACATCCAAAATGCTAGAACAGCTTGTCAAAATTCCCACACCAAAACCACCACAATCACAACCTACTAAACCAATTCCCTTACCCACACAAAACCAATAGCCGATGTTGTTCCCCAGAAGAGGAAGAGAAGGGTACTAAGGCTAGAAGAGGAAGAAGAAGATAATGATGAAGATGAAGATAGGCTGCCAATCTCAGCTATTACAGTTGCCTAAGGCCATAAGTCACCCTCCAACAATTACTCCTGAATCTCAAAGGCAAATTGTGAGAGTGAAGTTAGAAGAAGAGCTTCACAAACATGATGAGGAATTATTGAGAGAGTCGACAAGCATATGCTGCCACATCTTTAATCATCAATATGAAGAAACATGCTCAGAGATTATACACTCTCAGACATACCTTTCAATAAAAAGAGAGTGAGGATTTGGCCTGATCCCAGGATGTCTCATAGGATTCAAAAGAAAAATATTCCACAGAGATACATTGGCCAAGTAAGAAGATTGTAGATGAAGTGATCTCTCTGGCCTTTGTAGTATCACCTTGGGAGATCCTAGATGACTTCAGAAAGCCTATAAAGCTAACTGACCCCACAAAAGATGCTGGAGAATAAAGTGGTGAAAAAGGGGTTAGTGTATAGGAGGCTTGAGGAAGTTAGAAAGAATGAGCTCCAGTTGTTCTTAGAGGGTATTCACCCAGATGAATTCGCATATAGAATCATAACACTGTGGAGCTAAAAATGAAGCAGGTCAAATACCTCTCTGAGTACTATGGGCCAGAATCACTCTTTGAAGGAGAAGCAGAAGTGCTTACCATGGAGGAACAAGTAACCTTCCTTGAGGCCTATACAAGGGAGTCTTACAGACTCATATTTGGGAAGTAGATCTCATGGATAGGGTAACAGCTCTGTGTCCAGTTCTCCAAGACAGAGTTCCCATCCATCCTTTGCCAAACATATCATTGAGACTTCTTCCCAGGCCTGTGCTTACAAGGGTCACTTCTGAGCTGATCTAGAAGACAAAAAGACCAATTTTTCTGCCATAATAAGTGGGACATCTTCAATAAGCTTAAAGGTTTTGGCTGCATTGGTTCAGGGGGAGTTTGTTGGACCAAAAGAACCAATGAGCAGATCAGAAAAACCTTTAAGTCCCACAAGACATCACAACAACTGCCGAAGACTTGATTAGTGTTTGACAAAGTTTGAAGATCAACAGCTGAAGACTAAAGTACTGAAGACTTCAACAGCTGAAGACAAAGTCTGAAGATCAAAAGCTGAAGACTAAAGTACTGAAGATCAACAGCTGAAGTACAAAGACTGAAGACATCAGCTGAAGACATCAGCTGAAGACATCAGCTGATGACAACAACTGAAGTTCAAGAAGTCCAAGTACTGAAGCCTTCAGAGTTTGTCACCTGCTGAAGAAGCATTCTTCAGTTGTTGTGATGGTTTCCTTTCAGTAGTTTTATTTTCTATTTCAGTACTTGTAAAACGACTGAAGAGCATGTTCTTCAGTCGTTGTTGTTTCAGTAGTTGTGTTAACTTTCAGTAGTTAAATAACAGTTAGATGTCAATGTCAAGTGACATC
The DNA here is from genome assembly GCA_025506515.1 of Flaveria trinervia. Lineage (NCBI taxonomy): Eukaryota > Viridiplantae > Streptophyta > Magnoliopsida > Asterales > Asteraceae > Flaveria > Flaveria trinervia. The sequence continues at coordinate 46,733,732 of CM046457.1, read as the reverse complement.
AGCTGACGTCAGCTTCCCTATAAAAAGAAAGATGACTTAATTGTAATTGTGCGAAAAGCCAGCCGAAGCGTGTATTGAATGAATATATTCCTTTTGGCAGAAATTCTCTCTCTAAACAACACTGTTTCATTGATAAATTTCGTGTGTTCTTGCTTAAATTTGTTAATTCGTGAGTCATTCCGCTGCAAATCCAATCTAATTGATCAAACTAGATGCCGAGATCCTAACAGATCTGCTTCAACATCACAATATAAGTATGTTGCTTCTCCGGCAAACACTGTTGAAAATGCCTCTCTTGCCAAGAATAATGCTACTCCTAAAGATGAGGGTGATCTGTTCGTGGGAGCTGGATTTTTTACAAGTACCCGAGTCTATTCAACTCAGCCACAACCACAACAGTCTCCTCCAAAATCTACTATGCCTAAAACTCACAATGAGACTCCATCTTCTAACTCTGCTAATCCGAGCAAAGTAAAAGATGGTATAAATATCCTATTACAGGATGAAGAGTCCAAAAATGCTTTTACATATTTTATGGCAAGCTTTCAAGCCTACCATGGTAGTCATCTAACTCAAATTGATTTGGTTTTGCAGGATTTATTCGAGATGGATCCTGATGACGTAGAAGAAATGGACTGAGTTGGCAAATGGTGATGATTGCTTACAGAACACAAAAGCACTCATATGTCAACAGGAACTACAAGCCCAGTGCCAACAAAACAGTTGGTTTTGACAAGTCAAAATCAAGATGTTTCAACTGCAATAGTTATGGTTATTTCTCAGGAGAATGTAAAGCTCCAAGAACTCAAAGTGGAAATGGTCAAAATAGTTCAAATAATTAGAGACATCAGCATCAGACTCAAAAGACATTCCAGAAATCATATCAAATTCTGCCTATGCTTGAATTAAAAGATGAACAAAAATCAACTGAAGAACCAAAGAAAGCACCGATTGTAAGCATAAAAGATGGTTATGACTGGAGTGCATATGCTTAACAATTTACTTCTGATCTTATTTCAGGTTAGCATTGATTTCAGAAATAAATGAAGAATGGTCTGAAGACAAGGATCCAAAACCTGATGAATCAGAAAATGAGACAAACTATGAGGAGTGATAAGTTAGATCCAAAGGAGGAAGAAGTTGGGCTCATGGCAAAGTTTGAACAACCAAAGGTTGTAAAATCTGCTTCTGACATCGAGTCTTCAAATCCATATCCTGAAATACCAACTGAAGTAAGAGAAAAACTATGCACAAAAGAATGTTTTGAACAGGTTGAACATTATAGAAATTACTCATTCAAAATATGTGACAAAATTAAAACAAGAATCAAGAAATTAAAGGAGAAGGAAATCAACTCCTAAAAAGTCTGACCTAATAAACAAAGTGAATCAAATTAATCCTGTGAAGTTTGTGTCAGCAGGAACTTTTGACATGAACACTATATCTGAAACAATAACAAAACTAAAGATCAAATCTAACTCTGATCTGAAAACAAGTTCAGGTCCAAAGACTTCCGCTGTACAAAACAGATTTGCATCTAAGGGTTAAAGAATGGTGAACATGTTAAAAAGACAAATCCTAAATATCAAAATACCAAACTTACACCAACAAAACAAAAGCTTAATTAGTCTACTCCTAAAATCAAACAAGGATCAAATGTGGCATCTACTTCAATGATTAAGTAAATGTTTTTTCAAAAACCTCAAAAATAGTATGATATTATGACATGTATAATCATAGCACTTCTGAGTGTTATTTCAACAAATACTATCACATATGTGATATTACAAATCACACACAGTTGATTGTTATTTTAACAAATACTGTGCTTTATGTGATGAAAGAAATCACAATACAGATGATTGTTTCTTCAAGAAGAACTCACCTAGAAAGATTTTGACAATCAAGGATATCCTAATCCAAAGTTTCAAAGAAATCATTATAATGGATTTCAAAATCTAATAAAATCACCTTCTCTGGGTTGAGATCATCTAGAAGAATCAATTCAGACTATGACAATCTGTATAATGTCAGATCATAATAGTATGATCAAAGACAATTTATTCCACGCTCAGTGATAATGATCAATGAAACATACAACAAGAAAAACTTCTATAATGTTTCAAAAAATGATTTAAAATTTCTTGGTGATGTCTTAAAAACAGATTTAATGTTTTGAAAACAAAACAATGAAAAGATAATTAAACTGTTTTCAAAAGAGGAATTGTAAATCACAAATTTCAAATTAAACCTGACGTGAACAAACTCCATTTCAAACAATTTACCATAGTTGATAATTTGGAAAGCCCAAGATCATTTTGGCTGGGTTACTAACTCTTCTTAATTTTCTTGCATGCAGGTACGCCCACGGAGACCAGTAAACACATGGTATGCTGACAGTGGGTGTAGCCGGCACATGACAGGCAATCAAGCCTGCTTCAAGATTTTAAACAAAAAGATGGCACTCATGTAGCATTGGTGGAGATTCAGGAGGAAGAATAACATGTGAAGGAATGGTATCTAACAGAATAATAAGTTTTGACAAAGTCAAATTTTGTGAGCAATTAAATTTTAATATTTTGAGTGTTTCACAAATATACGATAAATCTTACTCTACTTTATTTGATGATTCCTTCTGGTTATATTTTAAAGCCAAGGTTTCAGATCAACAAAGAGTGGGTTGTTGTCAAAGCTGTTCGTGACAGAGATGTTTACAAACTAGGCATGTCACAAGTCGATCCATCTAAATAAACAACCTGGCTCATTGCTAGAGCATCTAATGATGAAAGCCAGTTTTGGCATAGATGTCTCGGTCATTCAAACTTCAAGAACATGAACAAGCTTGCAGCAGGAAACCATATTATTGGATTCCCTTCAAAGGAGTTCTTAGCTTATGACCTCTGCAAAACATGTTTGAAAGGAAAACAACATACAACGTCTTATAAGGCCAACAAATAAACTCAAATTCAAAACTGTTATAAATGTTACATATAGATCTATTTGGTCCTGTAAACATATTGAGTATTGGAAAGAAATCGTATTGTTTAGTCATCATTGATGATTATACACGATTTACTTGGGTTTTCTTTCTTCATTCAAAATCTAAGACAACTGATCTTTTAAAAAAGTTTATCATTAAAGTGGAAAATCAGTTAGATCAAAAAGTTAAAATAATCATAGTGATAATGAAACCGAATTTAAAAAGGCTAATTATTACAGTTTTTGTGCAACAAAAGGATAGCTCATCCGTTCAGTGCTCCTCGAACTCCACAACAAAACGGAGTTGCAGAAAGGAAGACAAAACTTTGATTGAAGCTGCTCGAGCAATGTTAGCTAATGCAATGATTCCTATCACATTCTAGAATAAAGCAATATCAATAGCCTGTTTTATTGAAAATCGCAGTTTGTTGTTTAAGCACAAACAAAAAACTCCTTATGAGTTAATGTTTGGCACGAAACCCAAGTTGGTTTTCTTAAATCTTTTGGATGTCCTGTATTGATTTAAATTCAAATGACCATCTTGGCAAATTTGATTCAAAGTCTGATGATGGATACTTTCTTGGATATTGTCTGCCTCAAACGCGTATAGAGTTTATAACTCTAAGATGAATGCTATCATTGAAACGTTCTGTGGAGACTATATGAAGAGGCTGAAGCAACCAAACACTCGAAGTCTTTCTGCATGCATGCTGCACAAGTACTGAAGAAGAATGCTTCGAAAGTTTCACACAAGCAAAAAATATTCTAAGTGTGAAATCTTCGAAGCCAAGACCATATCTTCTGAAGCCAAAGATGAAGTCTTCCGAAGCTTCAGAGACAAACTCTTCCGAAGCTCAACTCTTGAAGACATATTTCTTCCGAACTTTTAACAACATGCTTTATCTGATGTACTTTTTTATAAAGCTGGACCCCTTTCGCTGCAACGCTGTAAAGTCACCAACTTACATGAGTTGGTGAAAAGGTCCATGCTTTTGGTAACTGTACATTGAGGTCTTGAGTCTATAAACTTTCTACTTCATGTACTTTATTCTTTTTGTAATAGATAAGGATGTGAGCTATGGCATGTCATAATCACAAAGTCAAAAAGGCAATCTGCCTTTTTGACTCTACAATTGATTTTGTGTTGTGTCTAGTCAATTGTATCCAGCTGGCTTTCATAGTAAGCCAGCTGTAGGATGTAGTATAAGTATCTCATGTTATTGTAACTTTCCTTTATGCTTTGTAACACTTGTAATAGAACATTAAGAAAGTAATATACCGCAACCTTGAAAACCATCTCCTTGTGTATCTTGCTCTTGTGTTCTGTCTCTTAATTACTTGTGTTCTTAGTGTCTTTACTTGTGGTTAATCCAGTTTATTTTGTGATTAAGTTAAGTTACTCTCCTCTTTGTGTTGTTTTGTTGTAAGTGACCACCCTTCAACGATCCTGCATTTGGTATCAGAGCTTTCCAGGCTCTTGATTTAAGATCTCACCATCGTAAGATCCCTCACACACACAAAAACTTAACTTCAAGGAAGCTATTTCCAAAACTAATATGGAACTGGAACCATGAACAAATCCCTGCTGATCACTCTTGAAGATTTTGATACCTGGTGCCTAAGAATGGAAGGTTTTCATCCAGTCTCTAGACTCAAGAATGTGAGAGTCTGTTAAGATAGACCTTACATACCAAGCACCCCTTCTGCTACTGCTGGTGGTATGATCCTCAAGGTTGTGGCAACTACTCTGATGAAGAGAGAAGAGAGTAGAGATTGTAGAAAAAGCCATGATAGCCTTTAGACTGCCTTCCACTCTATATGACAGAGGTTTCAAGAAATGCAAAACTAAGCAGCTGTGGGAGTGCATTGAAACAATGTATGGGGGTTCCTTGAAGCCAAGAGAACAAAAGGATCTCTTGAAGCAATAGTTTGAAAACTTCACCTTCAAAGCAGGTGAAACCATACTCAGCAATACTTCAGGTATGTTGACATAGTGGATACCTTAGTGGATGAGGAGTTGCTCTTGAGAACAAGACATTGAAAGGAAGTAATATTCATGTCCTCACTTCCTAGGCAATGGACTGTTAGGATCAGTGATCTATGTTTGATTGATTGACGAGTATTGCAGCGAATTCAAACAATGAATTAGTCGATTCACAAGAACAAAACGATATTCAATGAAGAACAAGACGGTTATAGAGAGAGAGAATATCTGCAAATATATTTCATTCAATATTCGCTTTCGTGGTAACAGAATGTCACAATTATGATTAGGTCGACACCTCTTATATAGAGATGTGACGTCTGCTGATGTCACTTGATAGTGACATCTAACATTTATTACAACTGAAACACAACTACTGAAGATGTCAAAACAGCTGACATCTTCTTACAAAAAGTTCTAAGTGTTATCAGTTGTTATAACTACTGAAAAATTAAAACTACTGAAACTACAACGACTGAAGAACAAGCTCTTCAGTCGTTTTACAAAACTACTGAACTAAAATATAAAACTACTGATATCACAACTACTGAAGAGTACTCTCAGCAGTTGTGACAAACTACTGACGCTTCAGTACTTGATCTTCAGACTTTGACCTTTAGATGTTTCATCAGCTGTGACTTCAGTAGATATCATCAGCTGATGTCTTCAGTCTTTGTCTTCAGACTTTGTCTCAACTTGTACATCAGTTGTTGATCTTCAGCACTTGTAAACTCTTCAGCTGTTGTACTTCAGTACTTTGGTCTTTCAGCTTCAGCACTTGTGTTCTTCAGCTGTTCAGCTTCAGTACTTGTGTTCTTCAGCTGTTCAGCTTCAGTACTTGTGTTCTTCAGCTGTTGTACTTCAGCACTTTAGTTCTTCAGCTGTTGAAGTCTTCAGCACTTGATCTTCAGCTGTTGAAGTCTTCAGCACTTGTCAAACTGCTGATGAAGCTTTCAGCAGTTGTTGTGATACCATGTGGGACTTAGAGGTTTTCTGATCTTGGCTCATTGGTTCTTTTGGTCCAACAAACTCCCCCTGAACCAATGCAGCCAAAACCTCTAAATTATTTATTATCCACTTATTGTTGGCAAAAGATTGGTCTTTTTCCTTCTTGATCAGTAGAGAAGATGACCCATGTAAGCTCCGGCCTGGGAAGAAATCTCAGATATTTGTTTGGCAAGGTATGAATGGGAACTCTGTTTTGGGGAACTGGACACAGAGTTGTTATCCCATTCATGAGATTTACTTCCCCATAATGAGTCTGTATGACTCTCGAACATAGGCCTCAAGGAGAACAACTTGTTCCTCCTTGGAGAGTTCTTCTACTCCTCCTTCGAAGAAGAACTCTGGACCATAGTACTCAGATAAGTACTTCATGGTCCTGCCATTTTTCAGCTCCACTGTAGTTACCTCCCTATAGACAAATTCATCAGGATGGGTGCCTTCAAGGAGTAACTGGAGCTCATTCTTCTTGATGTCTTCAAGCTTTTTATATAATAACCCCTTTTTGATCATCTTGTTTTCCAGTAAAGCTTGAGGGGTCATCTTTGCTTGATGAGCTTTCTTGAATTCATCAATTATTTCCCAAGTGAGACTACAATGGCCAACATGATGGTAGAATATATTGTTTTTCTAACCTGGCCATTGTATCTGTGTGGAATAGTTCTTTTATGGATTCTAGAACTCACCTTGGGGTCTGGCCATACTCTCACTCTCCTCCTTCTGATACTGAAAAGTGTGCCTGAGAGTGTACAGCCTCTGAGCATGCCCTTTCATGGCTTGTATAGATGATGACTGAGGAAATTCCTTGTCAACCATCTTCAGTAGTTGCTCATCGTGCTGTTTCTGCTGTTCTTCATCTTCTATCTTGACTCTAACCATTTCCCTTTGAGAGTCAGGTGTGATCATGGGTTGACTTCTGGGTTTTGGTAGCTTTAGAACAGCAGAGAGTGGCAGACTATCATCTTCATCCTCTTCTTCTTCTTCTTCTTCCATCCTCAGCACCCTTCTCCTCCTTCTAGGTGCATCACTGGATGATGGTTGGGTTGGTAAGGAATTGGTTTTGAAGAATGAGGATGTTTGGATTTTGGCTTAGAGATTGGTTTGGAGATTTGAGGGGTAGGTAGTGTTTGAGTGGGTGGAAGGGAAGGTTGATCCAGCATCTTTGTAGTAAGTTTAGCCTTTGTAAGTTTTGCCATTTCCAACCTTTTACCAGCCCCAGCCTCATCAAGGGCTTCAACAATAATCCCTTGTGGAATTGCTCAGACAGACAGATTCTGTGGCTATAGCCAGAATACTGTCTCTGGTCCACGCGCGAATCTCCATTAAAGATCTTCCTAAGTATTTTGCAATGAAGCGGACCATGATCTCCAATCTTTCTTTTCAAGTGCATCATACCCAGCCCATCGGTTTGAATCTCTTGCACTTCCAACCTCCTGATCTCACTATCCAATGTGGCTGTATCAAACCCTTGCCTGAAGAGTTGTTCAATTATTTTATCCATGGATCGGCTGTGTGTATTATCAGCATCTTTTACCAGCTCTTCCAAGGATTTGTCTTCAGCATAGGTTGATCATCAGCACTTTTCTTTCGTTTGTAAGTGAGCAGTGGTTGCTTTTCTTCTCCCTCCTCTTGGACTTGCTTTTGAGCTTCTCTTCCTCTGTTCTTTTCCTCTTCTTTTCTTTCACTGCAGTACTCTCCCCCTTTTTGGATGCATTGGAGGAGGGGTTTGTACCGCAGAAAGTGTCTTTTGCACAGCAGCATCAATCAAGGGTTGTAAAGTTGAGGAAAGCTCTCATCAATGGCTTTAGTCACAATGTCAGTGATTATGGGTGTGATGAGAGGGAGGGAATTTTGAAGTACAACAACTATTTGCTCAGGAGGGTTCGTTCCTGAGAAATAGTGCCTGAAGCAGAGGCAGTGGCTGAGTTTGGAGTGGCTCAGTGTTTGGGGAACCTTCAACTGAAGGTGCCATCTGTGGGTTGTGGAGGCAGATGGTCTTTCTCCTTGTGAGAGTTGGTCAAGTAGGTTTTGCAGCCTACTGACTTTCTCCTCAAGGATTGTGTTCTGGGCAAGAACATCGTAGAAAAAGCCCAGGTCATCATCAGCCGAAGCTGAATCACCTGACCTCCTGCTTGAAGCAGGATTACATGCACTGGGTGTAGACCAGTTGTTGCATGTGCCCCTTTTTCTTGGTACTGGGGCTTCCAGCCTCAAGACAATGTCCATCATCAGCTGTTGCCTCTAGTGAGGTCTTAGCAATGTTACCAGCCTCATTCTGATCATGTGCTGATTCAGAAGAGGTGGCAGCCTCACTAGATATTCTAATCTCCTTATCTACACCAGGAGATAGAAGTGGTAAACCCCTGTGCTGTGGGTTCTCAATTGCACTGTGTTCCTCCCCCTCATGGTAGAGGTGTTCCCAGTAGTAAGTTTTTCTGGGGAGGGGGTGAGGAGTGCAGTTGAGTCAGCACTTGTGCAACTATTAAAGTTGGGCTGTGAGGGGTGGTTGTATGGGGTGAAGGGATAGAAGCAGTGTGCACCTGGGGAGGTTGGTGCTCTTCAATGGCAATCCCCTCAAGTGAGGAAGATCCCAGATGTGTAGGTACCCCTTGTGTGGTTGCTGCAGGCTCCTGTTGAGAGGAATCCTGAGCGGCTATGGCTGGAAGAGTCCTTATATCCACTAGGGGGTTTGGACCAGTGGATATCTCCTGCGTTTGTGTTGCAGGGGCATCCTCAGGGACTCAATTCCCTGAGTAGCGTTTTGGGTTTCTTTTTGGTGGGTTTGGTGGGGACTTTTGATTTGGAGGTGGTGGCTGTGGGTTCCAGCTGCGTGGGTTTGCGTAGCTTGGCAGCCAATTTGAGTGTCTGGTCAGAGTTGTGCCGGGAGTATACTTCCGGCAGAACAGCCGTAGCAGGGACTCCCAAGCCAACAAGTCCCTCAGCATTAAGCTGGTTTGTAATGATGGCCATTATGAACCATGGATATAGTATCCAACGGTTAGCAGTTAGTTTTTGAGCCATATCCTTGAGCTCCGAAATATTATTTTGAAAAGTTTAAACGGTTTTGACCAATTAGGCGTTCGCGTCATGGAAGTGTTTCTTCATGATAGTGGAGGCACTTAGATTGCCTGATATCCATGTGGGCAAAGGATAGATCTGTAGTGCCCTTGGGATATCCAACAGGAGAAATGTATCATCCAGATGGAGAATTTGGCGGATTATTGCAGGAGTGATGACCACTTCTTTGTTGTTGACGACCGACTGGAGAGATGTGTGTTGTTCTCCCCAGTGGTAATGGTGACGTTCATCCAAAACTGTTGGAGGGATTCGGCATGTAGTATGGGATTCAGAAGAAATGCCGTTTTGTATTGGGACTCAACCATAAGATCGATAGCAGTATCGAACTTAGCCCAGACAGGCGATTTAGTAAGGTAGGCAACACAGTTGTGTCGCGGTTTAATTTGCATGGACGCCATTGAGAAGAGAGAAGTTTTGGAGAAGAACGTTAGGTTTGAAGAAGATGAAGCTTTGAGGATTAGGTCAGGGATATTTATAGGGTACGGGTAAGAAAACGACTGAAGGATGTGTGTTAGTCATCAGTAGTTTTAAACGACTGTTGACATGGTATTATCCTTTCAGACGTTGAAACAGCTGAAGTCGTGGTGTTAGGCATCAGGAGTTAGAAAACTACTGAAGACCGTGGTTTTGACTTCAGATGATTGAAACAACTGAGGACTTGGTGTTTGTCATCAGTAGTTGTGAAACTACTGAAGACAGTGGTTTTGTCATCAGTTGTTGTGTAAACAACTGAAGACTTGGTATTAGTCATCAGTAGTTATAAAACTACTGAAGACATGGTTTTGCTTCAGTTGTTTAGAATGAAACAACAGTTGTTGAAACAACTAAAGAGAAAGTTCTCTTCAGTAGTTGTCGTCAATTCATAGCCTTTCAGCTGTTTCATGCTGTCCTCAACACTTATCAGATTTTGCATCTGATTTTCAGGTGTTTCATAGGACATCAGTACTTATCTATTTATACTGATTTCAGTAGTTGTAACTACATCAGTAGTTTTAACTACATCAGTAGCTTGGAATAGATAAAGTACTTCAGTACTTGTGAGACATTTAGCCATCAGTAGTTATAAAACTACTGAAGCGAAAAGGACTCATCAGTACTTATATGTGACATGGGTACCAATGATCACTAGTAATTACTACTGAAATTATCAGTAGTTGTCACTTATTCTAGCTGCAGCATACCAAGCCTTAACACAAGGTTTGGAAAGTAGAACTATCCAAAGGCTTAGTAAAAATATCTGCAAGCTCATCAGCACTAGGCACAAACTGGGATCAAACAGACCTTTTTCAAAACAATCCCAAATAAAATGATGTCTGATCTCTATATGTTTGGTCCTAGAGTGCTGGACTGGATTTTTGACAATACACAGAGCTGAAGCACTATCCATTAACAATGGAGTCTTAGTCTCTGTAATGCCATAATCCAGAAGTTGGTTCTGAAGCCAGAGTACCTGAGAGGTGCAACTTGCAGCAGCAATGTACTCGGCCTCAGCAGTTGATGTAGCAACAGATGTTTGTTTCTTACTCTGCCAAGAAATCAAACAGTTGCCTAGGAATTGACAACCACCAGAAGTTGACTTTCTAGTTAACTTGCACCCTGCATAGTCACTATCTGAAAAAGCAACTAATTTGCAAGAGTGTCCAGTGGAATACCATAAACCCAGAGATTGTGTACCTTGCAAATATCTAAAGATTCTCTTGACTGCAATCAAATGAGACTCTTTAGGAGCAGCCTGAAATCTAGCACAAACACATGTAGCAAACATAATATCTGGTCTAGAAGCTGTTAGATACATCAAGGACCCAATCATACATCTGTAAAGCGTTTCATCAACAGCTTTACCTTTCTGATCAGCATCCAGTTGTGTGGTGTTGCACATGGGAGTAGAACAGGGCTTACAGTTTTGTAAATCAAACTTATTCAAAAGATCTTTGTATATTTTGACTGATGAATAAAGGTTCCATCAGCCTTTTGTTTGATTTGCAAGCCTAGAAAGAACTGTAATTCTCCCATTGCACTCATTTCAAACATCTTTTTCATTAATGTTGTAAAATCATCACACAACTGGGGATCAGAGGATGTAAAAAAATATCATCAACATAAATCTGAACAAGTAGCTTATGCTGATCCACCTTCTTAATAAACAAAGTTTTATCAATGGAGCCTCTAGTGAAATTATTCTTAAGAAGAAAAGTAGAGAGTGTCTCATACCAGGCTCTAGGAGCTTGTTTCAACCCATAAAGAGCCTTATGAAGTTTGTACACCCATTCAGGATGTTTATTATCCTCAAAGCCTGGTGGTTGACACACATAAAATTCTTCCTTTATTTTACCATATAAAAATGCACCTTTTAACATCCATTTGAAAAACTTTAAGATTGTGGAATGCAGCATAGGCTAAGAACAATCTGATTGCCTCTAGTCTGGCTACAAGGGCAAAGGTTTCATCATAATCAATACCTTCTTCTTGTGAAAACCCCTATACAACCAGTCTAGCCTTGTTCTTAACAATAAGCCCATTTTCATCGGTTTTATTCCTAAACACCCATTTAGTGCCTATTGCACACTTACCTGGGGGAAGAGGAACAAGTTCCCACACTTGCTGTTTCTTGAACTGAAGTAGCTCAAGCTGCATAGCTTCAACCCATCCATTGTCTCTCAAAGCAACATGGTAGTTCTTTGGCTCTAGCTGACTGATGAAGAGAGCATAGAAGCAGAAGTTAGATAATTGACCTCTGGTTGAAACACCAGCATTGATATCACCAATAATCTGAGACATGGGGTGATTCTTCAGTTCTTGATAAACAATGAGATCTGTGCAAGTGTTTGTAGAACCTTCAGCAGCAGCAGATGTTGATGTAGACTCTTGAAACCAAGAATTTGATGGTAACTCAAAAGATGTAGAGGAAACAGAGATCTCATCAGCATTTGTTGTGGATGGAACTGCTGAAGCTACAGGAATATCAAGTTTAGCAGACACAGGCAGTTGGTCACTAAACTTGAATAGGTGAGTATTGATATTATCATCATCATCATCAATACCACCAGGTGGAAGACATGCTACAGAAGATGATTTAGCCACAGGATCTGCAACAGCTGGAGGTTGATAAGGAACATATTGCAGTATGTCCAATCAAACAACTCCACAGGGTTTTGTGGAATCTTGTCCAAAGGAGATTCATTAAACTTCACATGCAAAGTCTCTTCAACTATCTTTGCTCTGCAGTTGAAGACTATATATGCCTTGCAAGTAGATGAATAACAACAAAATACCCAGCATCCACCTTAGGATCAAATTTTTGAGTTGATCCTTTGTGTTGAGAATAAAACAGGGACACCCAAATGCTTTGAAAATGAAATTAGAGGAGCCAAATGATGGAGAACTTCATATGAGTCTTCATCAACCTCTGATTTACTAAAACTCTATTCTGCACATAGCAAGCTGTGTTGACAGCTTCAGCCCAAAAGGTTAGTGGCAAACCAGAGTCAGCCAGCATGGACCAGCAGCTTCAATGAGGGTCTGTTCTTTCTCTCCATACTTTCCATTTTGTTCTGGAGTCCTTGGGATGCTAAACTGCCTTTTGATTCCCTTTGAAGATAGAAGTCATCAAGTGTATGATTCCTGAATTCAATCCATTATTACTCCTGATACACTGACTGGAAGGGAATACTGCTCTCAATATACAACACAAAGTAATAACCTTCTGAGCAACCTCATCCTTTGATGTAGAAAGAAAGTCATACAAATCTGGAGTAATCATCCACAATTACCAGACAGTATTTCTTCTTGGCCATGCTCATCACTCTCACAAGACCAAATAGATCCATATGCAGTAATTGCAAGCAGGCAGTGGACTTAGGCTCTTCAATAGGAGGGAATGAGACTTTGTGCTGTTTTCCTTTTAAACAAGCATGTAGGTTCATCACAGTGGAACTCCTTTATTGGTAAGCCTCTGACTAAACTATTGTGGATAAGCTGATTCATGTTTTTGAAATTAACATGACCCAGCCTTCTGTGCCACAGTTTAGATTCTTGAGAAGAGGCTTTGGAAAATAGGCAAGGATTGCCTTTGAGATCTATTTTCTTGGAAATTCTAAGGCTACACTCTTCTTGGTCCTATTGCTCTCAGGAGAGTGTGATCATCCAACACCTTGTCAATCAAGTGCAAAACTTGGATGACAGAATCCTACAGTTCTGACTGGTGAAAAGAGCAACATGGCTTTTATCACACATTTGACTAACACTCAAGAGATTGTACTTAGATTTCCACATGATTAACATCATCAAATTGATTTCTCCATTGGAGACAAAGCCATTACCAATGATGTAACCCCTAGCATCATTGCCAAAAGAAACAAATCCCTTCTTTCCTTGAAGTAGTCATGAAGAAGAGAACTGTTCCCAGTCATGTGCATAGATCCCCCACTGTCTACATACCAGATGCTACTTTGGCATGTGGAGAACCTGCAATAATAAACAATCAGTTAGTTTAGAGACCCAAACTTTTTGGTTTTGGGCCGGTCTCATCAATAGATGGTAAACTAACAGGTTTTTTGAAACAACAGCCTGAGAGGAAGAAGATGGTGAACGAGGAATCCTTTGCTTGGATCTCCGTTTCTGTGGGGTTCAACATAGGAGCATCTAGTTGGTTAACTCTACCCAACAGATGTTGAACCATCATAACCAGCTGTGTCTAATTTTGTGATAAGGCTTTCAGTCATCAGACACATTGCCAGTGGAGTTTGATAAGTTCCTATGTTGCACCTTCTTCTTCTGAGCACTCTCAGCTGTCCCGTTTAACCCCTTCCTTTTTTGATTTCTTTAGGACTTAAGGTTACAGGATTTGATGTTGCTGAACAAATGTGTCTCAAACTCAGTTTTCATTTTTACCATTTTCTCTGTAATTTCTTCTTTTGTTTGAGTTTGGAACCTCTTTGTACCGCAATCATCTGTAAGATGATTGAACAAACCACATACTTCACATGGTTCTTCTTCTCTTAGGTTGATCATCAACTAAAGAGGGTGAAGCAACAGAAGACTTGCTCTTCAATGCTTTGGAAGCATTTTTGCTTTCTTGACTGCCTCTTTAGTAGTCTTCAAACTCTTTCTACTGGCAGTTTCTTCCTTCCGTACTGACAGTAGTTGGAGTTTGAACTTCAGGTGTTAAATCCTGCTCTCTAGTCCTTTCAGGACTTTCAGAATTAACTCCTGAGTTGATCACTCATTGATCATGTGAGTGTCAGCATTTGACCATCAACATCAACTGATAGGTTCAGAGATGGCTTGATGCTGACTTCTCTTCTGAGTGTGCTGTATCAGAAAGTAGATCACATGATGAGATGGATTGGTTATCACTCTCACCATCAGATTCTACCTCTGCTCTTGGAGTAAAATCTGTAGGTGGAGCAGGTGATTGTAACCAATGCCAAACTTCACATTGGAAGCAGATTGCTTACTAAGAAGCATTTCAAAACCTTTGCATGATTGTACCCATCTATCACACTCTACCTGGGTAACTGCAAGGGTTTCTTTGAGATCTTTATACTTCTCTCTAAAGTATCTCTTCCCTAGCCTTATCATCAGTTATTGGCATTTCAATTTGTAAATCTCATCATTTTTATCATTAAGCACAAACTCAAATTCAGCTTTGTTTTTGGAAATTATTTGTTCTAGCTCAATGTTCTTGTTGATTAAAGCTACATTTGCTTCTCTAATAGATGCAAATGCTGCTATGCATGTGTCAGAACATAATTTGGCTTTTGCCTCAGAGGATACTGTGATACCTTTGGTGTAGAGGCATTAGAGGATGAAGTATCAGCAGAATCCAAAGCCATAAGAGCTAGATTTCCAAATGGACTGTCACCACGTGTTGACTAGCACCTGAGAACAGTTGTTCATGACCAGACATGTCATCTGGTAAACTGCTCCAGTCAACAACTCCTCGGGTGAAGAAGCTGTGTTGTGAGGTTGAGTTTGTTGATGAGATTGGGAAGGCTGTGGTTCAGGCAATGCTTGTGGTTGTTGTGCAATTGGAGCTTGAACAGAATTTGGTGAGGCACATAATAGCAGGGATAAGGATATGACATTGACCCTGGGGAACAAAGTATAGGAGATCTAGGATGTGAATAATGACCAGAACAAGAACCAGCAGGATGTTGCCCTCTGTTTTGTGGACTAGTACTAGGAAAAGTCACAAAGGGTGCAGAAGAGTTTGATCCAGTTGATCTACACTCTCTTGCAAAGTGTCCTAGCCTTTGGCATTTGTGACACCTCAACTTACTCTTGTCAAAACCAACTTTGGTTTTGCCAGAGAGTCCAGGAAATTTCCTGCCAGTTCTCTTGTAGAACTTCTGAGATCTGATATTATCAGTGCCATCTGGCTCAGAATATCCATCTCTTCTAGATCATCATCAGCTATTCCTTTCAGATCATCCATGATGAAGCGTAAATTGTCACTATTACTGCCAGAGGACTCTCAATACCACAAATGCATGATCAGAACTATTTGAAGAGAAATCAATATGCTTATCATAATTGTTTTCAGATGCAGCATATTCTGACTCATGACCAATCAAGGCAGTGTTGCCTGGTACGAAGTCATCAGTGAGCTTTCCTGATGAGGACAGTTTCCTCTTCTGCTCTATCTCTCTTCAAATGTAAGGAGTTTCCCATGAAGTTGGGTAGAGATAGGCCATCCAGATTTGCACTGGAGCGTGAACAATGGTGTATGGTCCCATCTCTCAGGCAGTGATCTGAGGAATCTGTTGTTCACTGGCTATTGGTGTATTCCTGTTTCACCATTTTCAGCTCAGATATCAAGAAGGAAAAGCGCTCAAACTGTGAGTCAGTGTCTCACCCTTTCTATGAGAGAATGTCTCATATGTTGGGCAAGGATTTCTCTATTGTTGCTAAGACCTCATCTGTGCCACCGAATTGTTCCTTCAGGGCATTCCAGAGATCATGAGCAGTTTCATGATGCATAATCCCTGAATAGATTTCATTAGGCAGTGCCATGGCCAGAATTCCATGGGCTTTAGCATCAATCTCAAATAGTTTCCGATCTTCATCAGAGTATTGTTCCTTCTTCTTCGGAACCATTTGATTGGTTTCCGGATGTTCACCATAGGCTTATGTGGTCCATGTACCACAGATGTCCAACAACCTAACTGTTAATAGACAGGTGATGAAGCATTCTTCGTTGCCATATGTTATACTCGGTCCTAACCAGCATCGGAGGCTTGGTTGAGGAACCGGTATTGTGAGGATCATTAGAAGGAGTCGTCATCTCGGATCAATTGTTAGATCGATCAATGATTAACCATGCTCTGATACCACTTGTTAGGATCAGTGATCTATGTTTGATTGATTGACGAGTATTGCAGCGGAATTCAAACAATGAATTAGTCGATTCACAAGAACAAAACGATATTCAATGAAGAACAAAGACGGTTATAGAGAGAAGAAATATCTGCAAATATATTTCATTCAATATTCGCTTTCGTGGTAACAGAATGTCACAATTATGATTAGGTCGACACCCTCTTATATAAGAGATGTGACGTCTGCTGATGTCACTGATAGTGACATCTAACAGATTTATTACAACTGAAACACAACTACTGAAGATGTCAAAACAGCTGACATCTTCTTACAAAAAGTTCTAAGTGTTATCAGTTGTTATAACTACTGAAAATAAAAAACTACTGAACTACAACGACTGAAGAACAAGCTCTTCAGTCGTTTTACAAAACTACTGAAACTAGAAATATAAAACTACTGATATCACAACTACTAAAGAAGTACTCTTCAGCAGTTGTGACAAACTACTGACGCTTCAGTACTTGATCTTCAGACTTGACCTTTAGATTTTCATCAGCTGATGACTTCAGTAGATATCATCAGCTGATGTCTTCAGTCTTTGTCTTCAGACTTTGTACATCAGTTGTTGATCTTCAGCACTTGTAAACTCTTCAGCTGTTGTACTCAGTACTTTGGTCTTTCAGCTTCAGCACTGGTGTTCTTCAGCTGTTCAGCTTCAGTACTTGTGTTCTTCAGCTGTTCAGCTTCAGTCCTTGTGTTCTTCAGCTATTGTACTTCAGCACTTTAGTTCTTCAGCTGTTGAAGTCTTCAGCACTGATCTTCAGCTGTTGAAGTCTTCAGCACTTGTCAAACTGCTGATGAAGCTTTCAGCAGTTGTTGTGATACCATGTGGACTTAGAGGTTTTCTGATCTTGGCTCATTGGTTCTTTTGGTCCAACATGGACACACTAGTGTGTGGTTATCAAGAGGCCTGAGAACCTTAAAACTCTTACTCTGATAGAGTTGTATGGGATTCTTAGTAGCTACCATATGGAGATGAACATGCAAGGTTCATCTGGCAACTCCAACAATCAAATGGGTTCAGCCCTTCATGTAGTTGAAAGGGATAACATAGAACCCCAACATCATCTCATATGCTACCTTGACAACTCACCAAAGGGTTCTTTCATCACCTTCCCTGAGACACCAATGGAGAACTACACTCAAGGAAGCCCATTCCAAGAGATAAGTTCTTCTCAAGCCTTTGTGTCTTCTGATGAAAATTATGGCAGCTTTCTTTTCACCCTTGAAGACCTAGACTATATCCATCCAGATGATCTGGAGTACATGGAGATATTTTAGCAGATGACTCTTCTCACTCATAGAGCCAAGAAGTTCTACAAGGGGATTGGACAAAAGCAAAGTCAAGTGTTATAACTGTAACTTGATGGGCCATTTTGCTAGGGAGTGTAAGGCACCAAGAACATAGTCCAGACCAAACTACACTGATAAAGCTTCCTAGAATGAGAAGCCAAAGCAACAGGGTGTTGTTGCTGTTGAAGAAGGAGGCTTTGACTAGAGCTTTCATGTGGAAGATGCTTCTCCAAACCAAGCACTGATGGTAGATGATGATAAAGCCAAGTTATTGGAACATCTCTGTACCCCTGAATGCATTGCTAAAGTTATAGATACAGGTCCTACAATTTGGAAACGAGATATGATCTTGAGTCCTTAAACATTTTGAAAGCTGATTTTAAAAAGTCTGAAAATGATTATAAACTGAAGATAAAGGACTTAGAGAAAACTATTTCAGTTTTAAAATATGAGCAAACAAACTTTAGGACTCAAATCAAGGATCTCATAACTAAGCTGACTGAGTGCAGGCTGAGCTTGTGATCAGCAAAGCCAAGGCAGATAAGTGTGTTCTTGAATGAGAGACCTTTAAGAACATGATATCCTTATCCCTTCACAACAAAGTGTGCTATCAAAACAAGAGGGGATTGGGATCAAATGAGATAGCGTTTCCACACACAATCTTGTCGGCAAGATCACCCAGGTGTGGAACTTATAAAGATGAGCTTCCTCTCATAGATCCTTTAAGTGAAGAGGATGATAAAGTACAGTGAAGAATTCCTCTGAGAAGAGTGAAGAGGAGGATTCTAAGAAGGGCCACTATCCTTATGAGAAGAAGAAGAATGTGATGACCAAGTCAATGAGAAAGAACATGATCAGAAAGAGCAAAAGAAAAGCAAGAAAGGATCAAGGCTACTTTTGACTCCAAGCAGAAACAAGTTTTTATCTCTGTAGGGTTTGAAGTAGTAAAGACTGAAGACATCAACCTCAACTCTTCTGCTAAGAGTTCTAGTTCACGTTCAAATCATCTCAGTATCAAGAAGAAGACTGATCTGTTGTGTACCACTGCTACACACCTGGTCCAACAAACTCCAAGAACAGTTCCCAACCCAAAAGGACTGTCTCAGCATTTGCAACGGTGAAGGTGTAGATAGGATGTGACCAAAGTCAGTCTTGCTCCCAGCAGAAGGCTCTTGGGAAGAAGAAAATGGAGTGTGTTATGTGTGAAAGTACTTCTCATCTTGCTAAAGATTGTCCATACAATCCTAAGGGTACTCTTCACATGACCAAACCAAAGACTTCCAAGAATTCTAAGATTCAAGCTTCGGAAGGAAAATTTGTTTCCTTCGAAAGCTCCAAAACTAAGAATAAGGCTAGTGGAAAATTTCCTTCGGAAGAAAAGTTGGTCTCGGAAGGAAGGAATACTTCCGAAGCACTAAAGTCTTCTGCAGTGTTTGCAGAATCTTCCGAAGGCCCGGTCATTAAAACTTCCGAAGTATCAAAAACTTGCAAAGTGTTGAAGATCAAGTCCAAGCTTCCAAAGGTGGTGTGGAAGTCTAAGAAAGACCAAGTGACTGAAAATTCTCCATCAAAAACAGCTCAAGATTCTCCAAGCACAATAATAGGATTTATTACTGTTGCATTACCTTCTGTTTCTATTAGTGAACCCAAGACAAGTAAGGCTTGGGTTTCCAAATGTAACTAATCATTTTCTTTATGCAGGGACAACTCAAGACTATTGACAGTGGCTGTTCCAGGCAAATGACAGGTAATAGGTCACTACTCCAGAACTTTGAAGGGATTGATGGAGGGCCAGTTGCTTTTGGAGGAGATGAAGGTGGTTACATTTCTGGAAGAGGCAAGGTCACAGATGGTAAGCTCAGCATTGAAAAGGTAAACTTTGTCAAGGAGCTTGGGTACAATCTTATGAGTGTATCCTAATTTTGTGATCAGAGTCATAACATGCTCTTTACTGAGCATGAGTGTATTGTTCTCAAGCCCGTGATGGTCATTCCTTATGAGCATATTCTGCTTAGAGCCCCAGGAAAGGGAATATGTACAAGATGTATCTGTAAGAAACATCTCCCTCTGGAGAAATTTTATGCTTTCTGTCTAAAACCAATAGTGATAAGTCTTTCCTATGGCATAAAAGAATGTGCCATGTAAATTTAAGAACATGAATAAACTAATTAAGAATGACTTGGTAACTGGAATGCCAAAGAAAGAGTTTACAAGCGATGACCATTGTGTTGCATGCCTGAAAGGGAAGCAACATAAGGTATCTCACAAGCCTAAGGAAAGGAACTCCATCACTACACCCTTACACTTGTTACATATAGATCTATTTGGCCCCACCAGTGTAATGAGTCTAGGAAGGACCTCTTACTGTTTAGTGATCCCAGATGACTTTACAAGATTCACTTGGGTCTTTTTCCTTAGAACTAAGGATGAGACTCCTGAGATTCTAAAGAATTTCATCTTAAAGATTATCAATCTGTCACAAGGTCAAAATCATAAGATGTGATTAGGGAACTGAATTCAAGAACCAAATCCTTGATGCATTTTGTGATGAAAAGGGTATTACAAGACAATATAGTGCTCCCAGGACTCCTCAACAAAATGGTGTTGCTGAGAGGAGAAACATGACACTGATTGAAGCTGCAAGAACCATGTTGTCTGACTCTAAGCTGCCCATCACCTTCTGGGCAGAAGCAGTCAACACTGCCTGCTATCTGCAGAACAGAGTTTTAGTAGTCAAGACTCATGGCAAGACTCCTTATGAACTTTGGCACAAGAAGAAACCTTTCATTGGTTTTCTCAGGTCATTTGGATGTCCTTGCACCATCTTGAATACCAAGGATCAAATTGCCAAATTTGCTGAGAAATCAGATGATGGACACTTCATTGGATACTCTTCCCAAGCTAAGGCTTATAGAGTATACAATCTCAGAACTAGAATTGTTGAGGAGTCAGCCAATGTGACTTTCAATGAACACACACCCTGTGTGGCTAATTCTGGTCTTGATTGGCTTTTTGATCTTGATTTAGTTACCAACTGTTTTAACAAATCTTGTGAGACTGTTTTAGGATCTGCAGAAAACTTAAATATAGGTGATCCTGATCCAAGATTTGAGCCGAGAAGACCTTCAAGTAATACATCTTCAGCTCTAGTTGGGACTACTTTTGCAAATGAGGTTTCTATCAGCACCACAATAACAAACTCAACTGATACATCTGGTATGCCTACAAATTCCAACTCAGAGGCTCCACAACCAGATAAAGATACTTCCAATGCAGAAGACAATGATGGTAGTGGTGATAGTGATCAAGACTTTCTTGATGCTGATAACCACTCCATAGATGACAACATCAATGATATCACACACTCCTTGGATCAAGTTTCTCTTGATAAGTGTGCTGATGTAGTGGGAGAAACATCTATGCCAAATCTAAATTTCTCTAATTTAGATCTTTCTCAGCAACTTGCTGTGATCCCTCAGCTAAGGATTCGGAAGTCTTATCCACTACAAACATCATTGGAGATGTTGTCTCTGGGTAAGAACAAGAGGACAAACCCATGAAGTAAATGTTTGTCTTTACTCTTGTTTCTTGTCCCAGATAGAGCCAAAGAAAGTTGATGAGACTCTAAAGGATGGAAGTTAGGTTGAAGCTATGCAAAAGGAGCTGCTTCAATTCAAAAGACAGAAAGTTTGAACCTTTGTCCTCTTCCTCATGGGAAGACTTCCATTGGAACCAAATGGGTGTTTAGGAACAAGAAGGATGATAGAGGCTTTATTATCAAGAACAAAGCTAGACTAGTTGTTCAAGGATACACACAAGAAGAATGGATTGACTACACTGATGTCTTTGCTCCTGTAACAAGACTGGAAGCTCTTAGGATATTCCTGGCTTTTTCTGCATCCAAGAGCTTCAAGGTCTATCAACTTGATGCGAAGTGTGATTTTCAGTATGGAGTGATTGATGAAGAGGTGTATGTCAAACACCACCTGGTTTTGTAGATCCTGATCATCTTGGTTATGTCTGCCAGCTTGACAAAGCTCTTTATGGGCTGCATCAGGCACCCAGAAAGTAGTATGAGACTCTATCTTAGTATCTTTGCAAACATGGATATAGGAGAGGTACTATAGATGGAACTCTCTTCATCAAAGGACAGGAAAATGACATATTGCTAGTTCAAGTGTATGTAGATGACATCATATTTGGTTCAACTAATCCAAGGCTCTTGCGAAGACTTTGAGAAGATGATGAAGGATAGATTTGAAATGAGTGCCATGGGGGAACTCAGTTTCTTTCTGGGGAATTCAAGTTAAGCAAGTTGAAGATGGCATCTCATTAGTAAGTCAAAGTATGTTTAGGACATACTCAAGAGGTTCAACATGACTGATTGTAAGATTGCTAAGACACCCATAGATAGAAACCACTCCCTTGGATCTGATCTTGAGGGGGAGTGTGTAGATGAATACTAATACAGGGCTATGATTGGGTCTCTTATGTATCTTACAACTAGCAGGCCTGATATTATGTTTGCCACTTGCATCTGTGCAAGATATCAAGCCAACCCTAGGATGTCTCACCTTATCACTGTTAAAAGGATTCTAAGATACCTCAATGGTGCTTCAACACTTGGTCTATGATATCCTAAGAAATCTGACTTCAATCTGTATGCTATACAGATAGTGATTATGGTGGTTGCAACATGACTGCAAAGTCTACATCTGGGGGATGTCAATTTCTTAGTGGAAGGGTTGTCTCATGGCAATGAAAGAAACAATAATGTGTCTCTGCATCAACTGCTGAAGCTAAATACATTGCTGCTGCAAGCTGTTATGCTCAAGTGCTTTGGATTCAGAATTAGATGCTGGACTATGGGTTAAACTTCAAGGATACTCCCATTCACATAGACAACAATAATATTATCTTGATCACAAAGAATCCTGTGCAGCACTCAAGGACCAAACACATCAGCATCAAGTATCATTTAATAAGAGATGATTATGAAAAGGGATTAAGTAAACTAGTCAAAGTCCACAGAAATGAACAATATGCTGATCTGTTTACAAAAACTTTTGATGAACAGAGATTTAAATATCTTGTATCAGCTATTGGAATGATAAACTTTGAGTAGGTTTTTCTTAAAACTAATTCTTATTATTTTTTAAAAATATGTGTGTCCTAAGTTGTCTAGTTCATCACTTTCATAAGCTTTTGTTTTCTTTGGATAAAAACTTTTTGAGGACTTTCCTTAGAATTATGATAATTTTGATCCTTCGGAAGTTATGTTTTTAACTTCGAAAGAAACTTATGACTTTAAAACAACTAACTACCCAAGTATTTTACCTTCGGAAGAAATTTCTAAAATATCTTCCGAAGCTAAAATCTTCTTTGGCACTTATATGTTTTCAAGGAAAATCTTCTTCCGAAGCAAATTAAATCTTGGAAGTTTTGTTCCTTTAAACAAAACTCTCAAGTCTTGATTTTCTTCCGAAGTCAAAATTCTCAGAATTCTTCGGAAATTCTTCCAAAGTCATTTTAGCTTCGGAAGCTTTTTCATTAAAACTTCCGAAGATAATTTACCTTCGGAATCTTTTTGACTTCCAAGAAAACTACTTTTTGAGCAAAAGTAGACTACTTCAGAGGTGGGACCGATATTCGGATTTCAAAGTTTATCCTCTTTCATTAAACTTTATCTGAAATTCTTTTTCACATATAAACCCAATGGTTTCCTCCTCTTTCTATCATCTGCTTCTTTTCTCCAAACCTAAAACCCAAATTTCTCTCTGAAATCACTTTCTTTCATCTTTCTTCATCCTTAAGCTCTTTTCAAATTGCCAACCCTCATCACCAAAATGACCCGAACTTTACCATGCAGTTACACAGACAACATAACCAGGTTGCTCTGTTAAGCTCCGAGAAAGATCCTCATTTATTAGAGGTTTGCTGTTTCTTAGCTCTGTGAACTACTTCACCTCCCTAACCATTGATCCTCCACTTTATGAGGATCATTTGCTAGAATTCTGGAAGACCTGCCAAGAGGTCATAATGGATGTGGAGAAGGCACTATCTGCCACAGTGCAAAGGAGAACAGTCTTCATCACTCCGGCCATCATCAATATGCATCTTCAGCTGGATGATGAAAAAGGTGAGGTGTTCTTCCCAAAGGAAGCTGTAAATCATTCCTTTGAGCAGATGGGTTATGAGAGAGACTACTCTTTCAAGACCTTCAGGAAAGTGAAGGTCTCATCCCAATGGAAATTCCTGCTCCATGTGGTTATCCACAGCTTATGAAACAAGCATAGTGGATGGGACCAAATTCCTGAGGATCCTCTCCTTCATTGTCCATGGGATGGTTCAGGGGTCAAGTTCAGGTATTCTTAGTTTGTTTATACTAATCTGCTTGCAAACTTGGACTCCTTAGAGTATTACATGTTCCCTAGATATGTTCAATACATTCTTAACTGTGAATTGGGCTCACAGTTAAGGGGAACATGTAATATTCTTCAACTGCAACAAATGAAGCCCGACATCTTTAAAATTTTAAGAAAGCCCACTATTGGCTTCTCTGGGGTAGAAACAACCCTAGTCCCAAAAATGTTAGAGCTCATTGCTCAAGGTGACAACCTAGCAGCACTAGCTAGTGTTGAACCCACACCTTCTACATCCCAACCACCTCAACAGCCACAAATCACCTCACCTACCAAAGAAAATCCAAACGAACCCCTACTCAAGCTATTTAGTCTGTGCAGGCCCCTATACACTCACCCACACAGAAGTGGACACTGAATCTCCCACTTCTCATGAGGAGCAGACCACTCCCATTACTTCAATGATCAGTGCTGAGGTTCCTCATGCTCAGCCTGATGAGCTCATAAGCCAAACTGCCTTAAGCCATCACTTTGAGTATCAACACTCAGGTGATCAACCCTTAGGGGATAGTTACCATCCTCAGCCTTTAGATCTAAACCAAGCAATCCCCAACCTTGACTTTTACACTGATGAAGATCTAGGTTTCAGTGAGTACCATGATTCTCTCTTCTTTTCCCCTACTCAAAGAGAGATGAGTGCTTCTAAGGCTCCTATTTCTAGCCCACATCAGTCACCTACTACTGAGGTGGACACTCCTAAACCTGTTCAGGATGTCCATATGGAAAAGGCTCTCAGTTTTGAATGTGATTACATCATTAAGACCTCAACCATGGCAACTCAGCCCACTGACATCTCAACTGAGGTTGCAAGTGAGCAGAGAAAATCCAACAACCAAGAACCTCAAGCTGGTGGTGAGAGAGAGGACTCTGGTCCAATCATCTCATCCCTAATGATTCTTCTGATGAGATGAGGGGAATCTAAGACTAAAGGTGCAAAAACTATCTAAAACATGCATCTATTTAGTCTCTAAGGTTAGTCACCTTGAATCTCAAGTGACTACCTTGCAAAACAGGGTCAATGATCAGCAACTTGAGATTTCATATCTTAAGGACAAACTAGCTAGGAGACCTTTAAGAAGAGCTCAACCAGGAACACAAGAACCTATGGATGTGATTGACCTAACTTCTAGCTCACCTATGCAAGTGGGTGATGCTACCAAAAAGGGGGAGAAAGTCATTACAATCATAGAACCTGAGATTTCTTCAGAGAGTATGGACACTGAGGACTCGCCATCCTCACTTGCAATTGTGCATACTCAGCAACTTCCTCAAGTTCATATTGATATGGACTCTATAGACTCCTTAATACAGAGTCTATTTGAGAAAAGGATACCAAGGGCCATGTCATCTCCACCATCTTCAAATCACATCATTGGGTGGAGGCATGACAACAACAAAAGAGCCCTAATCATCATTAGAGTTCAAGGGCAGCAAGAGATCTTCAACTTTCAGACCTTGAACTTCTATGAAGGTCTGGATTTAGTCAACATGCCACTTGTTAATCCAAGCCAATCAAGACAAGCTGACAAGTTGGCTCAAAGAATCCAAGACCGGATCACTGCAGAGTTCAGCATTAGAAGAAGACTATGGCAATCAGGCAATGTCATCGGTCAACAGGATGTTAAGGCAGACCCTAAGATTGGTTTCATAGGGGAAACCTTGACTGAAGGCCCAGTGACAGAACCTGAGAGCCCTGTCTTATCACCAACAACTGCTGCAGAGATCAATTCCCTTTTTAAGACACATGTTGGTGAAGGTGCTTCTCAACCTCTCTCTGACCATAGCTCAGAAGCTACATCAAGCAATGAAGGCAAAAGCTCTCTCCACCCTGAGTCACAAAGGTCTGTGAATGACAAAGGGAAAAGAAAGATGACATCTGAGGAGATTGAGGAGGAGAGAGAGAGAAAAAAAAGCTGAGGGGAGAAAGTTCCTCTTCTAAGTCTGCAAGACTCATGAAGTCTGCTATCAGGGCTGCCCATAGATCAGATACTCAGAATGATGAGTTAAGGGTAGTCTGGATAAACTACCTACAGAAAAGGGACTATGACATAGACAATATCATTTCTCTCCCCTTGGAGGAACTGAATGAACTGGTTGACTTGGAAATGTCAAAGGACAAGAAAGAGGTAGAAGATGCAGAGCTACTAGTACAAATCAAAGAAGACAGAAGAAAGAAAAAATTGTACAAGCATGTGCCTACTCACTCCCCAGTTCAAGAAAGTCCTGCATATGAGGATGTGGTTCAACAAGAACTTCAGGTAGATAAAGAAGAAGACAGGATCAAGATGATCAACTACTACTTGAGTGCCACAGGCCTCTATTAGGCAGAAGCACTTCTTCCCTTATCCTATGACTATATTGAGTTTGAGTATCTCAAACAACTTGAACTTGAGGTAGTCAAGGAAAGAAAGACAACCAAAAGAAAGCTAAGGGAAGAAACTGCTAAGTCAAGAGCCATCACCAAAAAGCATGACGAAATCTGCAGACAGGCAGAGGATGATGAGCTTCTTGAAGCTGTATGGATTCTACGGAAGGAGACTTGGCCCCATGTCTTTATCCACTATGGATGAGCATATTAGGGTGATCAAGCAGAAGATAAAGAGTGGAGAGCTGATTGACTTACACTCTCCTCCAAGTCAAGCTCCACCTAAAGTGGAGGTTAAGGTTGAACAACCAGAGATAACACAACCTGGACCTCCTGCTGAATCTAAGCAAACTTCATCTTCTGATCCATAGTAGGGTCAACCTCCCTCTCCTTCTGAACCTGTGAGAGAGGAAGATGTTAGGACCTGGTATTCGAACAAAATACCTAGAGATTAGCGTGTATACCAGATCAAATAGTGCGTAATCCTATTTGATTGGCGATCCAATCAGTGAGAACACACGAAGAATCAATAAAGAATTGAAACTAACGTTAGAAATCGATTGGAAATCGATCTAATGTGTTCTATGAACTTGGAGAACGAATTGGGAGGTTTCTGGACGGCTAGGGTACGTCTGGAATTGTAATTGATCGAGAGTTTTTATTTTTCACGAATTGAGTTGTATTTATAGGTTGGTATTATTCAATCGTGCGACTGAACCATTAGTATGGTTCAGTCGTGCGATTGAGCCATGCGGTTGATTCATTCGCACGACTGAGTGTTTAGTCGTGCGACTGAGCCAATCTTATGTTACAATCATACGACTGATCTAGTCTCCTGGTTCAGTCGTGCGACTGAGTCATTCGTATGAAGGTGTTCATACTTATGGTCCATTCGCATGGGCCATTTGCATGATAACTTCATTATTTTAAGTTTGAATGTATTAATTAGTAAACATTATATGTAAACATTCAACCAATCATTAACCTAATTAAGTAATTTAATATCAACTTATTAATGAAATATTAATCATTGCAAACTACAAACACCCAATATCATTTCATTAATCATATCAAATTACACCAGAATCAGATAAACAAGATCTATTACATTTCATATCATGATCTAGGGACATACATGTATCAACAAACTCCCCCTTGGACCTAGATCTCTCTAATCTTCTGTTTTCTGCATAACCTCTTTGTATTTCTTGTACTTCTCCTCTTTTGTGACTCCCGTGTGAATCTCAAACGTGAAGCAGAGTCGTATAACGTTATGGAACTGAAGAGCTTGTACAATATCTTGCGTATCATAGAACAATGGCCACTTGTATAGCGTATATACATCACTTTCTAACAAGTTTGTAAGCCACATCAGGTCGAATACCCTGATAGTATCCATTTGTCCCTCTTTGCTTAAGACTATGACCGCTTCAACTGTTCTCCAATCATAGTACCACCACTTAAAGTGTGGAGTAAAATCCTGTGTCATTTCCCTGAGTGGGATTCTTGACATTGTGCGCGGAGGATTCCACTTCAACACTATCTTCGGCTTGCCAGTAATGGCATCAACCTCAGACCTTCTGATATACCTAGTAGGCTGTTGAGGTCTGAAGTTAACCCATCTAGTGTGGTACTCCTTCTTTAGGGCAGCCTCAAACCAGCCTGACATCTTCCTCGAGTCAGCATACAAAAGCTTTAGTTGGCCAACTGGTTGAGCTCAAAACCTGGTAGAGTCTTTAGATCATGTGGAAACCTAAAATACTCTATGCCCTTCTCCCTCTTAAATGCATAGACGTTAAGGTCATCAAAATATGCCCATGCTATAATCCTACCTGACACCTTATGATGTTTCTTGACTCTGTAAAGTTTGGTGTAGGAATCCTTCTTTGGTGTAGTACATTGGGCTCTAACTTCTTCAAAACATGCAGCCCACTCAGCCTTTCAAATGTCAACATCATCATTTGAGGCTCGGGCTGTGTCTTCTGCTTTCTCTGTTTCTTGCTCCATATTGTTTAACACCTCAATAGTATCGCTGACAATGGATTCACCCAGATTGGGGACCACATTACACTCGTTGTCAGCATACTGAGGGTACTCCTCGGCAGTGACATCTTCGATCTCTACATCATCAACATCGTTGAACTCTTCGTCACTAGTCGAATCGCATGTCAGAGCATCTTTTACTATTTCATCTGGATTTAGCTCAAAAAGCTCTGCGAGTTGCTCATTTGATAAGTCATGAATTATTTCCCCTTCTTCAGGGGTATAATTCACTGAACTCCTGACTATCCCTTGCAGATCAAGAATCATTGTTAGCTGAGACTTGACATGCTGAAGGGGAGCAATGTCAAACTCATCTCTTTGGTAATTTTGATCTGTTTGATTTAAACATTTCACACATAAATCATTAGTAATTCATCAAACAGAAAGGCATTAAAATAATATAAACATTAAGTACATTGTGTTCAATTACATGATTGAAATACAAAAGAAGATAAATACATAATCATCTAATCTTTACTTTTTTCTTGTATCAAGGTTTCATCACTTGTAGGGGCAGAGGTAGAGGCTGATTGATCTTGTTTGTTCTTAGTCCTGTTCTCTTGACCTGTAGCAGTGGCCGATGCAGGTGCATCCCTCCTTCTGCTTCTTCATCATCGTCACTCTCTTCATCTTCATCCAGATCATCATCATCACTATCATCACCATCTCCCTCTTTAATCTTCAGAGGCTCATCTTTAGATCCTTTAAGTTTGAGCATGATGGTCTTCTTAGCATTCTCCAACTCTTCAAATTTCTTAGCAGAAGTGACTCTATGCTCTTGGAGTTGGGCGATCTCGAGGCTCTGAGCAGCTATTTGTTGGCCTGCTCCTTGATTAGCCGATCCTGCTCCGAGATCTGATGTGACTGCACAGCAGTGAGATCTGCAAGCTGTCGGATCTGTGCAGTCTTCTCTTCATCAGCAGCTAACAGTCGCATCACCATACGGTTTAGCGCTGACAGCTGGTCCTCTACCCAAATTGAGGTAGATGAGATCCATATATACATGCAGGATCAGATGAGGGTCCTGATGGTGGCTAGTGGTGGTGGTGGTTGTGGTAAAGATTGGGTTGGGTCTGTGAGATATTGGAGGTGATGTAGGAGTGAAAGATATGGTGGTGGTTGGCATATTTATAGTGGTGGGAGGTGTGGTAGTGGTAGCTGTGGTGGCTGTGGTGGCTGTGGTGGTGGATGGTGTGGCTGTAGAAGTGGTAGGGATGGTGGTAGATGTAGTGGTAGCTGTGGTGGCTGTGGTGGGTACGAAGGTGAGTCTTCTTCTCTTTTCTTCTGGCTGTGGGGCTGAGCCATCTGTTTCTCCTCGATCCAGTCGAGGTGGATGCTCCCCCTAGAACACGGCTAGTAGACTCAGGAGCATAGCTGGGATCTACAGTCGTCTCTCCCGAATCCCTGGGGCGTTCACCAACCGCCCGGAGTCCATACTCGGTGGGAACAACCTTGCTTCCCACGGTCCTCATCAAGGGCTCCTCATCTGACTCTTCTTCCTCCTCACCAGGTATGAAGTCCTGGTGGAAGCCTACAGACTCAGCTATGTCACCTGTTGGGGCAGACACTGGGGGTATAACATCTGAAGCTATGCCCCTCGTTGGAGCAGGCATATCATCCCCAACATCCCCACTATCATCATTGTCTGAATCATGCTCTGGGAGCGACAACCTCTCATCATCTGAATCGTTGTCATCATGACGCCATTTGCGTCTACCTGGTGCCACATATCGTTCATTTGCCAGATGGCCGATCAACCTTTTTACCTGGGGCTTTACCTGCTTGCCCCGATACACTCTCATGCGACCCAAAGTCGTGTCATCCATAACCTCTAGGGCAACCGCATCATGTTTCTCCTTGGGAAGTAATGGCAGCTTCTCGTTAAAGATCAGCTGCAGAAATCTGGGATACATACTAAAACCCTCCTTCCCTTGGCCTCCAGATTCTCCACCAGATACGAGAAGATCATGCTCAAGAAGCTGAAGGGGTGGTTCAGCACCAGTGCCACATAGGCATTCTGAATCTGGTCTGACAGGTCATCAAACCCACCCCTTCGAGAAGCAATACACTTCAGGATCACATGCGCTAAGTATTTATACTGGGGACACAGGTTGCTCTTGTTGAGCACACCTGAGTTGATGTCCCTAGCATATTTAATCCTAAGGAAGCAACTTCTGACTGTAAGTGGATGTAGTCTGGTGGGTTGATCAGTATCATCCCCAAAATCAAGTACTCTCTGGATGTCAGCTGCTGTAATTTCAATGTCATGACCATGAGTGGAGCTCCGTATGCTGTAAGGCTCATGTGAACGATCTACGGAGGCATTTTCCCAGAAAGCCTGATGTAACGACCTGTAAGGAGTACACTGTGTGGATATGGCTTTATGTATCCGAGAGCGTCGAAGGAATGCAATAATATCTGTAAACTCGGCTCCATTCCGAGTCGTATGGTCCAAATGAGCACATATATTGTGCTTTGGATTTATGGACCATCTATCAGCCATTGACCTGAAACACAAGACACAGAACCATTTGTAAGTCATACATTCAAAATTCAGTTCAAGGTTTATAGTTTAAATTCAATCCGATACATTCGTGCGAATGAATCATGCGACTGGAGTCAGTCGTTTGTTTTTCGTGCGACTGAGCTCGTTCGGGTGAATGAGACACGCGACTGAGTTCAATTTGCTGACTGAGTCTACGATTGGTTCAGTCGGCCGACTGAACTCATTCGCATGGTTCATTCTGCCGATTGATCCAATCGCAAGATTCAATCATGCGATTGGAGTTCATCCGAACGACCAATCGCATGACCCACTGTTCACTCGACTGAGGTTCGAATCTTGACCTATTTCAAGTAATTTAACATGGTTTAATGGTCCATTAGACTCGCCATCTTGTCACTAATGACCTATTAAACTTAATTTTAACATTTTGCTTAGTTTATGTAGGTTATTAGGGCATTTTTCAATTTGGTT
This sequence comes from Flaveria trinervia, assembly GCA_025506515.1. NCBI lineage: Eukaryota > Viridiplantae > Streptophyta > Magnoliopsida > Asterales > Asteraceae > Flaveria > Flaveria trinervia. The sequence continues at coordinate 46,702,209 of CM046457.1, read as the reverse complement.
AATGTTTCATTCGTATAACACAAATTTGACTCAAGATCTTCAGATTTCTATAAGATTTAACTGCAATGTACCTGTATACTTGTCAATCGAATGTCAGAAGATCAATAGCAATGTGAAAACACGATCTCTAGGAATTTTTGGCAGAGTAACGGGAAAGAAAGCGATTTGGGTGCGATTGGGAGTGATGAGTGAAATGCGATCGACTGAGGCCCTTTAAATACTAACCCTAATTTCAATCGGCCGACTGGCCTCATTCGCTCAGTTCATTCGGGCGACTGAGGTTCAGTCGTGCGATTGGCCCAGTCGGTCGCTTTCAGTTGGCCGACTGAGTCTCAGTCGGTCGACTGACTCATTCGTGCCCTTTCATTGCTTTCTCAATTAATCGACTGAGTCTCAGTCGGTTGACCGACTCATTCGCACCTGTCATTCGGTCGAAAGGATCATTCTTAACGCCATTCGGGTGAATGACTAAATTCATGTCAGTCGTGCGAATGGGATCCATTCGCATGGTTGGTCCATATTCATGGTCCAATCGTGCGAATAGGTCACACTTAGTAGATTTTTTGCCATTTTGAACATTTTAACCTTTTGAAATAGACATTATGAGTTTTGATCATCTCAGATATGATCATTTTTAACCAATTAGTCACCTCAGACGTGACTGCTTTAAACTTGAAAATTCATGTCGTTATCTCAGACATGACCCATTCAGTGAGTTGATCCCTTATCGATTTTCATGATGTAGTCCGGCAAACAAATTAACTAAAACGACTCGCTAAATTAGAAACTAAGGTGGAAATCTACTGGATTTGGTTCCGGAATAGAAAGCTTCAACTTAGATTTACCACACCTGGACCAATTCAATTTTGGAATCATACAGGCACATCAAATCATTGGGACTTGTTATCAAAATCTTTGATGCTCAATTCTTGGTGTTCATCCAGAGTCATTAGCAACTTTAGGAAATCATACTGGAACTCTTAGATTACCACATTGATTTGAACTTTCAAGAACTGTAGCCATAATGATTGTCAATATGTTTGTCCACTTAAATCCATACACAGACTTTTGACACAAACTGGTGATCGTTTTTGGTTTAATTATTTCAAATCCCTCGAGTTGACTGACATAGATGTTTCTCTGATTTCCCCATGAAGAAATGCACTCTTCACATCTAATTGATAGACTTTAATCTTCATGTACGATGCATATGCAAGGAAGATACGAATGGCTTCCATCCTTGCCACGGGTGCAAACACCTCATTGTAATAAATTCCCTCGACTTGGTGAAATCCCTGAACAACCAGTTGAGCCTTGTTCCTGATAATGACCCCTTGGTCATCCTTCTTGCATTTCAAGACCCATTTGGTGCCAATGGCCTTAGCACCTTTAGGTCTATCAACCAGAGACCATACACCTAACTTCTTGAACTGAAGAAGTTCTTCTTGCATTGCACTCACCCACGCCTCATCATTTAGTGCTTCACTGACATATTTTGGCTCAACTTGTGAGACGAAAAACCGATAGGCACCATCATGAATATATCCATTCTCCATAACTGAGGTGTAATCAGCTAAGTATAACTGATTTCAGGTTTGTACTCCTGATCTGACATCTCCAATGACATTGTCTATTGGATGATAGACATTTAGTCGTGATCCTGGAGTAGTAGGAACAGCTACCTCAGAGCCAAGATGATGAACATTTGGTTCTGCATCTGAGGTAGTTGGAGTTTGAGGCTCTGAAGTCGAAGGCGCATCACTGGTAGATGCTTGTGGACTTTCAGGAACTGGAACCTGCTCCTTCTGATTATTCTGTTTATCTTCTTCAGCTTCATCTTCAGAGGAGGAGTCACTGTCGTCGACTACTCCCCCTAACTGAGTAGATGATTCTCCCTGTGAGCTAGATGTTGGTGGATTCAAGCTATCATACATCATTCGTGTAGCTAATTCATCATCCAGGGAGAGAGGGGAATGTTGAACGACTTGAAGAATCCATCATAGTCGAAGAAGTAGGTGGGTCCTTTGCCAGTAGGTGGTGTGGTAAATCGCTGAACGTCAACATTACACCACACTTCTACTAGACCCGTTGAGTTGTTGTAAACTTGCTTGTTCGGTATGTTGTATCCTAGAAAGATGCCTTCATCTGCCTTCTCGCTGAATTTACCCTCTTGTGTCTTCTTTAGAAGTGTGCAAAGTGCCCTAAATGGTTCGAGATACTCCAAGTTCGGTTTGCGTCTTTGTAGTAGCTCGTAACATGTTTTACCGTGGCGCTTGACTATCAGGACGCGATTCAGTGTATAACAAGCATTCGCCACTGCCTCCTTCCAGAATTGGATAGGCAGTTTCGAGTCTGCCAGCATAGTCCGTGCTGTCTCTATCAAGCTTCTGTTCTTTCTCTCAGCAACGCCATTCATCTGAGGTGTGTAGACAGAAGTGAATTGATGCACAATTCCCTTTTCCTTGCAGTATGCCTCCATCCACTGGTTCTTGAATTCCGTTCCGTTGTCTGAGCGTACTTGTCTAACTTTCAGCTTGTAGAGAGATTCCAGTGTGGTCACCAACTCCTTGAATGAGTCAAATGTTTCTGATTTGGATTTCAGAAACATTACCCAAGTGAACCTTGAGTAGTCATCGGTGACCACAAAACAGTACAAGTCGCCTGCAATGCTCTTTGTACTAATTGGACCAAACAGATCCATGTGAAGAAGTTCAAGAGGAAGTTCTATTGAATTAACTTTCTTTTCCATATGAGACTTATTGTCTGCTTGCCTTTCTTGCAAGCTACACAAAAATCAGGAAGCTGAAAGTTCTTAACATTAACTCCTCTCACCAGATCCTTCTGAATCAAGTGATTCATCTTCCTTTGACTAATGTGTCCCATTCTCCTATGCCAGGAGATGGAATCCTTTTCAGTAGCTTTAGATAGAAAACACTGAACCTCATGATCCATTGTAGAAGCTGTTGACAGATCCAAGACATAAAGATCTATATCTTGAAGCAGTCATCAAAACTTGGTCCTCTGGGATCACGTAGTCTTTCTTCAGTACGTAACACTTCTTGTTGTCGAAGATGACTTTAAATTTCTTATCACATATTTGAGAAACAGAGAGTAAGTTGTTTTGAAGTTGCTGGACGTAGTTCACCCTATCAAACTTAACTTTCTGATTTCCAACTTCTCCCTGAGCTGTGATATAGCCTCTCTTGTTTCCAGCAAACGAAACATGCCCTCCTTTTATTGTTTGACATTTGATAAAAGAGCTCTGTTTCCTGTCATGTGCCTGGATGCTCCGCTGTCTACTATCCACGTGTTAGTTTCAGCACTGTATTGAACAACCTGCACATACAAGGTAAAGGATTAGTTTAAGTTAGGAACCCAAGCCTTTACTGGCTTGGGTTTCCCAGAGGCATCACACATCAGAAATTCAACCATTGACCTTAGAAGGCGAGGGTAGCTCAGGTTCCTTCTTGTCATCATTATCAGACATAGAGATTGACTTCTCTTTCCATAAGCCAGATTTGTGCAATGCCTGTTTGTGATAAACAGTCGACTGGCTAACGGGTTGAACCTTCTGTTCACTAGTTCTTCTAGGTGGAGTTAAAGAGCTCCTTTTAGAAGACTTAGGTTTTGAGTCCTGAAGTTCAATCTTCTTCCTAGGTGTCTGATAATAAGAACAATAGGAAGTAATGTGTCCATATTCTCCACAGTTGTAGCATGCCCTGCTATCAACTTTATAATTAAACTTCTTGTGGAGACGTGTGTGACACTCTAGTAACATCACTCACTTTAGGTTTGACTCTGGTTCTTTTGATGTTTTTACTGGTTTAACAAAATAAATGATTTAACCTGTTTGACATCCTTTTCTTTTGGTTAATTGGTCTTTGACTTGAAGTATGTGAAAGATTATCCTTAAAAGCCCTTTTAGGTTCTGATTTGACTCTGTTTGACCCTGACTTAAAGTTAACCTTTTCAAATTCCTTTTCCAGATTAACACAAGGCAATTTACCCTTTGCCTTTGAAGTGACCTCCTTTTGTTTGGTTTCCAGAGTCAATAGATGAACATAAGGAATCTGGATCACTAACAAGAGGAGTAGATACTACATGATCCTTGATGGGATTACTATTTACTGGTCTAGTCTTAGTGTTCATTAAAATCTCAGATGGTGGTGGAACCACTTTGTAACCCAATCCCTCCCCGTTGTTCCTGTCTCACTAAGTGTTGGACTATGTGTGAAGAGAATAGTCCAACTATGCAGTTTCTGTTTTAATGAATTTACTTCTACTTCTAGAACTGCCTTTTGCTTCTTAGTGTCTTCTAAGGAGTTAGATAGTACCTAATGTCATTAGCTTGGTTAAATGCAACTACTTCGGTTTCCCTAAGCTGTTTAGTCAAAAGGTCTATCTTTTCTTTATAACTATGCTCATTTTGTTTTAGTACCTATTAGCCTCAGTGCACAGTTGCAAGTCTTTTACTAAGTTATCATTATGATCTAATAACCTAGTAAAATTTTCATCTATGCTATTCCTAAAAGTATCACAATCAGAACAAGCATGATTATTAAACATTGGTCAGTAGTACTTACCTGAGTGATCAGAAGAGTTAGCCATCAACGCAACATCAGATGTCTCTGGTTCTGGTGATTCTGTCTTTTCTGTCTCTGACGTGGTAGTATCCTCTTTAGGCTGGTAACTGACCTCGGTTGCAGTTGCTTCTTCACTATGTGACATCGCTATCTCAACTGCTAGATCTCCTTCACTAGCGGAATCACTGTCAATATCTTCTAACTTACAATGTTTGTGTTGGACCAAAAGAACCAATGAGCCAAGATCAGAAAACCTCTAAGTCCCACATGGTATCACAACAACTGCTGAAAGCCTCATCAGTAGTTTGACAAGTGTTGAAGACTTCAACAGCTGAAGATCAAGTGCTGAAGTACAACAGCTGAAGAGTTTACAAGTACTGAAGATCAACAACTGATGTACAAAGTCTGAAGACAAAGATGAAGACATCAGCTGATGATATCTACTGAAGTCATCAGCTGATG